>NW_010729144.1:1570737-1587050 GCF_000365185.1 Nelumbo nucifera | reverse complement strand
TCATCGGCGCATGGTTGCCTTCCATTATGGTTGTCCCCCTTTAGCACGTAAGCGGCGCCTCCCATGGACCGGTCTGAGCCAGGAGAGTGCCCCGGTCATTGGACTTGATGTCATGATCCAGTGCTACTGACTTTGGTGGAGCCATCCCATCGGGTAACTCCTAGCCTCTAAACACATAAAGGCTTGTCCTGGCCTGCCTTGGCCAGGATGCCGCACGAATTTCTTCCGCTGTAGAACTACCCCGTGACAGTTAACTAGGGGTGACTAAAAAAATCGATTGAAATCAAACCAAAAAATCTATTAATCAAATCGGTTGATTCAGTGTTCTTAAAGAACCGATAGTTTCGCTTAATCATTCAAAAAAACAGACAGTTAATCGAACCAATAATATATATTTATATAAATAATATAATGTTATATATATTATATAATATTTTTTAGTTTTTTTTAAATCGAATAAAAGATTTTCATTTATTCAGCGCCTCGCCTAACGTACCAATTTATTAGCTGCAGTCTATGAGTCTAAGAAACTTTTAGCCTTAAGGATCAGATTTAAAAAAAAAAAAATTGAAACTTGAACCTTTCAAGTTTCAATTGAAAGTTCGGCAATCTGCCTCCGCCATAGTGCTAGACTGCCAATCTTCTGTTTTTCTCAGTTTTTTCTTCTCTCCTTTTCTTCTTCTCAGTTCTCAGTATTTTCTTCTCTCACTCTCTTAGTTCTCTTCCACTCCAGAGGCCACGCGGCCTGCGCCAACCACCAGCAGGGCAGCACGACAACGACGATCGCCACCTCACTGGCAAGCAAGCACGAATGGTCCAAGTGCCCAACCAATCCAGCAAGCAAGCACCAACTCTCCCACTCTCTCAGCTCTCTTCTCTGTCTCTCACCTCTCTTCTCTGTGTCTCCGCCAGGCGCCAGTGGTACCACCTCTCAGGCCATCATTCAGGCGATACTTGTCAGCAACCACCGGCACTGAAAACAAGCAACGGCACCAGCCAGCCGACACCAGTTTTAGTTTTCTTTTTTCTTTTTAATTTTAAGTGTATAAAAAAAAAACCCCGAAAAATCAAACTGCGGTTAATCGATCCATCAGTTAACCAATGAACCGGTTAACCGATTGCATCGGTTCGATTTGGGTTTGCATATTTAAAAAACCGATCAAATCAATTCGATTTGAAAAAATACCCCACGGTTCGATTAATCGAACCGTGAGCACCCCTACCGTTAGCTTTTACTTGTTCCATTTTCTTTCTCACCAGACACACCGAACTGAATCAGACATATTCACTCTCACTCTCTCCCTCTCTAACCGGCGGCGACCAACAGCCACTACCGGTAACTGGAGAAGAGTGGGAAGTGTCACACCACTCTACCATAACCGGCCATGGAGAAATTCTTGAGTCTCAACTCAGTGGTGGTGGAAGAGGAGCCACGCTCAGTATGATCACTTCCAGTACTCTTGTATCAATGCCATTAACTTTGATCTCCCTCACGTCATACAAGACGCACCCTCCTATCCTCATAAGTAATTAACCCACCTCCTATCTATCAACTTCTGCTATCTACTTGCTAGTGTCGCACCCAGTTTAATTAATTAGGACTGGACTGCTGGATCGTTAATTAGCTCTCTGATATTGCTATTTACAGGTGTGGAGCATTACATGGGAGGATACCTCATCTATATGCAGTTAATTTTTTATATTTATAATTATTTTCCGTTCATTCTTTTATATATGTAGTCAATTTATAGCCTTGTATACCTTGTCTATCTGAACACAATTAAAATCTCTCCTGCTTTTTCTCTCATTTATTTGTGTGTTTAAATATTCTTCTGCAGTGGATATGTCATGATTGGAGCGATGATGCACACTGCTTGAAAATTTTGAGAAGACGAGGGGAAGGCGATCATCGTAGAATTAATCAATTCTTCCGGTACCCCCAGACACTAATCTCGCCGCTAACGGTGTCTTCCAACTTGACAATATTATGTTGGCACATAATCCTGGAGGAAAAGAAGAGAAAACCGAGAAAAAGTTTGAGGGCTTGGCCAAAGCTGCTAGATTCGCTAGCAGCTTTCAAGTTATGCGCTCTGCTTTTAACAGTTCCATGATGTTGCGTAAAAATTAATCATAGAAACCTTTAATTTTGATATCAATCTAGTCTCGGATCTCAATCGCTTTGTTTCATTCCATTGTTGGTATTTTTCATACCAATTCTACTTCCCTTTCATTAGTATAGATATTTCATGTTAACGAACTGGAAAGAGAACCCCACTTGGGTCTCCATCTTAACATGGATCAAAAGGTATTTCATGTTAACTTCATCATTAGCATAGATGAATATAACTTTTCTTGACACGTAAAGCAAGAGAACCCCACTTGGGTCTCCATCTTTCTTACTCTGAATTTTGCTTCTCCTAAACGGTATTTGTATCCCCTTATAAAGCAGGATTTCTTCAAAAATCATTACTCTACCTGGGTAATGGAGTAAACAGAAATATCTATACTAATGATGAAGTGAGAGTATAGTTATATTCATCATTAGTATAGATATTTCATCATTAGTAAACAGAAATCATTACCCCACTTGGCTATTGGTCGTCGCCGGTTGGAGTGGGAGAGAGTGAGAGTAAACAGACCTGATTCGGTTCAGTGTGTCCAACGATAGGAGCAGAAAGTGGAATGGAGCGAATAGAAGCTATCGGGAGTTTAATCCATTTCGCACATTTTAAGGACGCACACGAGAGAAAGAACGCGTGGCACGTCCTCATGATGCGCGAACGGTGTGCACATGGACTCTGCCTTGATAGAAGCCAAACCCGAGTTATCGGTGGTACCCTGGATGAAAGCAATACATCAGAGGTCCAAAAACAAAGCAGATACTCTCTCTATTTTTCCATTTAGCTTCTTCGTATTTTGCTTGTGCTTTGTAATTTTCATGCTAGAATGTAATGTATTGATTTACAACAGTTCTCTATAAAACCAATTCTAATGCATTCATACTTCAATGCGGTGTTCTTAATCAAGGCCTTAGGTGGTAGTCATTCCACCAAGACACGGTGCTTCCTCTTATTTCAAATGGGCTAGCTAGACTCAGTTATTTCATTCCTTTTTGACAGAATCTAGTGTCTCAGAGCTTTCAAAGATTGATCAAATGGTATTGAAGATCTACACTAACCACCAACCTTCCCTAGATTTAAAGCTACTTAGTCAGATTTTTGAAGCAATACTAGCCACCAACCTTGCTTTCCATCAAACCAGTCCTACCTAACAACCCAATGAATAGCCACTACAATCAAAGTTCACAAGAGATCCAGGGGTGAGAAAGCAGGATTCTTCATTCAGGAATCCTAGTTCCAGGCTTGGAGAACTTTAGAACTACAGAGAGAAGAAATTACTACCATATAACAAAGAAAGTTGTGTAGGGTCAGGAATTCTTAGTTCAAGACCAATTAGAGATTGAAAAAATGATGGCACCTGGCCTACAAGTCAAGTTGATCAGTTGATTTTGGACTAGACTGATGGATGGTCTCTATGCGTCATGCAGCATAGCATTTTAGCACTTTCAGGAGATGCATCTTTGCAGAAATTCTGTCGCTTCTCTCCCATGTGTTTGCACATGCATACATGTTTACTGAGTCCTTTCTTTATGTGTCATCTGGATTGGCAGGAGACAAAATCATGCACATCAGGCTGAGCTACTTGTCACAAGTGAATACACCAGTTTTCTATATGCATAAGGTGGCACCATGTGTATGGATTCTACGGAACACCAGTGTGTTCACTCGTGATAAGTAGTAGCCCAGTTTGGTTTGCATGATTGTCTCCAGCTCATTCGGTTTTCCAGTTCCAGAGGATCAACATAAGCCAGAATGTTGTGCTGTAGACCTAACCTATGCTGAAAGGTCCTCTGCTTAAGCTTCTTCACTTATCCAAAATATTCCTTTTTACACACATTGGTAGCAATATTAGCTATTTGACTATTTCTTTGTCACGTTTTCACCAACTCCCTACCATTTTTCTGTGATTAATATGTCAAGAAGATAGGATGCTCGTATGAGAAGTTTAAATGAAATGAATATACACAAGAGAAATGCATCGTAAAATTGGAAAAAAAATGGAATATAGAGGAACTCTGAAATTCTGAATTTCCAGGTACTTGGTCTATTAAGTGTCAAAACTCAAAACAAAAGAAGATACAGGAACATGCATTAGATGATTTAAAGCATAGGGGAAGGAAAAACTGAAAACAAGAAATTCTGAATTTGGAGAAACTAATTATCCAGAAAAACATTCATTAAACATTAGAACAATTGAATTTTTTTTGCTTCTTTTATCCCTTTAACCATAACTACTAGTCAGGAGTCAGTTCTTAAGAAGGGTCAAATTAAGTATTCATTTTCCAATATGTACATGCTACATCTCCCTCTTAGACTTTTCAATGGGACTGCAGCTATACTCTTCATTTAGGTAGTGCTGACATTTTGAAATCCAACTTGCTTTATGCCTAACTGCTACCAATTAAAGAATATTTTAGAAGAGATAGTAGCTCGAATTCAGTAAGAAGAAAAGAATTGATAAATTACTAAGAAGGTGTATATGTCTCAATTTTTGGTATTTGATAAAATGTAACTTCTTTGCTTGTTTGACTCATGGATATGTCAGGCCAATAAATAGATGAAGACTCTCTCTCTCTCTCTCTCTCATGAATTCCCAGCTTGCTGTTTCTCGTCCCTGGAATCTTTTCCTTGACTTGAATCTAACGCTGATTACTTATGACATCAATTTGCTTGCCAGGAATTCATGCTTGAGCATCAACAAGCATCTCTTGAACTCTCTTTATTCATAATTTGCTAGTATGGAAGATGATTTTGCTAAACAATGAGTCAAAAAACAGAATTATATTTAGGAATCATTTCTGGGGAGAAGGATACAATTGCAACTTAAAAACAATAAAGACAGAGATTCAAGGGATATGTAGCTTGACTAACACATGGAATTGCGTTTGAATGGTTGAATTATACCATAAATTCTTCTGCAATTAATAAAGAGGTTCAATTACCAATAAAAAATGATATATGCATCCAGGGGCTGAACAATTGCATTGAGCATACTTTTATTTTATTTTGATCTGATATTATCAGCACTATATTGTTTTATATTATAAATTCTTTCTGATTCTCTGTTCATGGTAATTGTCCATTTTTGCATATCCAATAAAACAAGTTTCACATTATTATTGATCAATAAGACAAGTGATATATCCATCATTTCTCCTGTTTTTTTATATTTTATTTTATTGTATATAAAGGCTTCAAGGATATTGCAATTAGAGAGGAACAATCTGGAGTATCTTCTGCACCATTTTTGTGGAGTTACTACAAACAAAGAGACTTCTCTATCTATTCTATGTGGGGCCTGTGGGCATAAAAAAAAACATCTATTCTGTGTAGTTTTATTTATGAGAATGGTTTGGAGTCATCACTTTTGATTTCATGACTGTGCTATTATTTACAACCAATGTTGCCAGACATGGACCAGATCAGATGGTTGGACTGTTTGGAATGCGACCTAGTAATATTTCCAGTATTTTAGAATTCCGGTTTTCATTTTTTCAGAAGCCCTGTAATTGGACTGGATGGATTTATGAGAACTGGTTGAATTTTCAAAACACTGGTGGTTTCTATGGAACCATTTGAGTTTGATGATTCATATAGTTATGAAATAAGTATTATTTTATTATTTTAGGTTACATGTTTAGAATTTTTAAATCAATCTAGAATGAAAAGAGAAACACTTTAAACTGTCATGTCTATTGAAGCATAAAGTAGGTATGTGAATCACTGGAACCCCATTTGCTGCCTACCATGAGCAACAATGATAATGAATTGCTGGCCAGGTTACTCATTTTTTTTATCAATGATGGTGAAAATTTTATTTATTAGGAAAAGTTAATGTATATAGGAGTAGAGGGATTGTCAGCCTCGACTTAATTATCATTGTGAGATTCAGTATCAAGCACAAGTCCCCCTGTGCTGTATAATTTTCCAAATACATTGAATTCCTTGTTACCCTTGTTTCACCCACTCATTTGCAAGACTGTTAACAGACCTAGATGTTTATTGTGTGACTACTCTCAATTTCTTTATTATTGATAACTCTGTATTTTGATGTCTTAACGGACATCATTTTAGGGTTACCTAGACCTTAGAATAGTCAAAATATGTCATTTTCCCACTTAAATCTAATATTGTGACCTTTGAAGGTCTCTGTGCAAATCCTGGGGAAGTTTCAGGGCTGAAATGAAGTTTTTGGGAAGCTGGTGTGAATTCTAGCTAAGAGAGTGGGTGTTTCTGTGAAAAACTGAGCACAGGAGGGTGCCTCCTATCTGCTAAACCTAAAAAGGTGCTCCTCTTATTGTATTAGCATACTCCTCTATCCTTAACAAACCCTAGGGCGCCTCCCTATTCATTCTTTTCACCTCTAACAAACCCTAACTGCCCATAACTTTTAAATCTTCACCTTCCATTCTTCCCTAATATCTAATCTCAACCATCCAAGCCTTAACAACCTCTCATACCCTTAGATCTTTACCTTTTAATCTCCACCCTCCATTCTAGGGTGCCATCTCTTTAGCATTCTAACCCTAGGGCACCACCTAACTCCTAATCCCCACCATTTAGCCTTTACATACTAGATCTCAACCCTCTATTTCACTCTCTATCTCAGCCACTCATTCTAGGATGCCACCCACTCCTTTTAATCACCACCTTTTAGTCCTAGGCGCCCAAATCTCCATCGTTCAATCTTAAGAGATCAAATCTCAGCCCGACATAATATTGGAAACACTCTCCTTCTCTTCTCAGCCTTAGGATCACCTTAGAACAATCCTAACCCTCCATTCTCAACCCTGGGGCACCCATATTTCTACAAAAACCCAGCTGCCGCCCCTCTTTTTCTCTCTAATCCTAAACTTATCATTCCTTCTCTATAAAAAGAACCCAAGTAGACCTATTCATGGGCCGGGTGGCCCGACCCCCGGATGGGCTTGAACAGGCATTTTGGCCTGCGGGCTTAACCACGGGCCAAAAAGCCCAGCCCACATAAAATTCGAGCCGGGCTTTGTCAAAATAGCCCGGCCCGACCCGACCTATAGTTAAACCTAAGTAAAAACCCTATGTGATGTCCATTTGAATAATTTTTTCTGATTTAAGAAGGTTGTTGATTCACTTGTAGGCCCATTGTTCATTTAAATAGGGGAAAAAAAACATTTGAATTAAAATAGATAATGTCCATTTGAATAGGGAAAAATTCGAATTTCTTTTATTAAGTCGGGCTTCGGGCTCGGGCTCGGGCTTTGGGCTTTTTATCAGGGCCGGGCTCGGGCCCAAGTTGTAGGCCCATTGGTCGGGCCGGGCTCAGGCTCGGGCCTAATATTTTTCTGTTAATAAAGAGTATAAGCCCGGCCCGAGCCCGGCCCGGCCCGGCCCATGAACAGGTCTAGACCCAAGGTGTCCTGAGAAGGGGTTGGTCAATTCACCCAGTTCACAATGCTAAGGTTTAATGAGGAGTTCAAGGGTTGTAGAAGGGAAGTATGCCCAAATCTTGTCAACAGGGGTTCCTGCAAACAGTCCCGCCAATCTGCAACTACTGCCACTGGATTTGATCAACTTGATTTTATTTTATGTTATTTTTATTATGGTAATCTTTTAGATTTAATATCTATTTGTTTATGTGTTTTGCAGATATGAATTCGTCCGGTTCAAGGCTAAGGTGTCTCGAAGGGTTTGAGGGCTGAACGGAGGGAGAAAGCGTGTATTTTGTCTTCCCAGACAGCTACCACCACTGGATCCGAATTTTGGATCATTTTTATTTATTTTTATTGTTGCTTTTAATGTTCTTTAATTTCTGAATTTTAATTATTGTCTTGTTCATTTCAAAACATTTAATTTCAGTATTAATAAATTTTATGTTCTTATTTTCTACAAATCCCATATTATCTTCCTTTTATTGGTATGGAACGAAAGTAATGATTTTTTTTACTACCCTATGGTTCAACCCCTTCCTCACCACGTCCTCTTTGTTTATTATATTATTGTACTTCATATCTTTAGACCTTTTCAAACCTGTCAAAACAGCCTTTAGCTCTATACTATTGAATCCCGAGTAGTGATAGGTTCCAAATATATAATCATGATGTCTGCCATGTGATTTTTAATCACTTTAGTGCCTGATACCTAGGTTGCCCGCCAAAATTCAGCTTGATATATGATGCTTGTGGTGGGCACCATTAAACATGTACTATTGACCTGCATAGGGCAGAATCATTTACTTCCTTCCAGTTTCTTATATAATATTGTTAGTTGTAAAAGAATCAGCAGCTCCATAGCCCTAATAGGCCTTCAATATTAGGGCTCCCCTATCCTCATAAAGGATCCATTCTCGTATGGTTCTTAGAATTTGTTGCCAATACAGACCCTTTTTTCCTACACCCATGTCCTTCTCAACTCACCTCCTCAACTCCTACACCATTACCAACCACAACTCCTACACCTTAAGTTCAGGGAACTTAAGGGATTGTTATCAGTTGTATAGTGATTCTTTTCTACCTTTGTAAATTGGTTGGAGGGACTTCATATTTTTGGCTTTTCAGGTGGGGTGTATGAAAATGATCCCTCTTACTTGGCTGTCGTTTATAGTTAAATTGTATTATCCCTTTTACTTGATCAACGATGGAAAGGAGGATGGATTATTTGTTTCTATATGCTATTTTTAGTTTGTTCAAATAATATTTCTACTTAATGTAGAATTAATTTATTCTGATCTTTTCCATGTTTTAATGTCCAATGATGGTTTTCCTTGTGACATGACATTGAAAGTTGCAAAAGCATCATGTAAATCAAAATGTTTATCTTGTATATTTTCAGGCAAAAGAGGCATCCATTGGGGATGTATGCTTGGCTTCTGATGTTGCTTTTCATGATAGAAGGATACCTATACCTATAAGTTCTCATGTCTTAATATATCTTTAATCCCCTATGTTTTTCTTTTTTCTTTTATTTGTTTTGCCAAGAATTGTTGTCCTTAAGCCACTTACAATTATCAAAATACCCCCGTAAGTATTTTTTCTACCATTTTATGTCAAAGTGGGTTCTGCATTGGAAAAGCTTTGAAATAATAATTCTAGTTTTGCAACAGGGCGTGAACATTTGTTTACATTTTTCAGTTCACCTGTTTTATTTATTTATCTTTGAATTATTGTTTTCCTCATCATCTCAGGGAATAGCGGATTAAGGTTATAGGACAAAAGGGAATAGTCATCTCGGGCAAAAGGCACACAAGACAAAGCAGGTCCCACTTTGTCCATAGTTCTAAGGTATCAAACAAGCATATGCAACTCTTGGAAGCCTCACCAAACAGGGTAGGACCCATGAAAGACACCATAAAACAAAGTTGGACATGTCTCTTTCATGAGTCCCATTTGTACATATAGAGCAAAGAAATCAAAGAGTTGTATGAACTATTTGTTTGATATCGTTTCCTTTCTTTCAAGAGTTTACATGCATACACTAGTTGTTTGCTGGCATTTACTCTCAATTAATAAAGAGAAAAAAAAAAGTTTTAGTTAGCCCAATAGGTCATTTAAACATCCATAAAGAAATGTAGAAATTTGTTAGAGAGACGTGGAACGGAAGAAGCTTGTGAGGTAAAACAATTTGAGACTATTGATCAAAATGTTCAAGACAAACACACTTGGCCTAAAGTGTTTTCTAAGTGAAATAACTAGAGAAATGGCATTTCCTTGTGAACAAACCAACAAAAGGAAATTAAATGTATTACATTACTTATTATTATAATAATTGATCTTGGTTTGAAGGAGAGTCTCCAACCTTCACTCTATCCCAACAGGTCATGACTTTCATTCTCTTTCTTTTGGTTAATGAGTACTGACTTTTTTATTTGTAACAAACCAAAAGGAGAAGCTTTTTCTTTAAAGGCAAGAGAAGGGGTTTTCTTCGCGCTAAATTCAAGAGAAAAAGAAAGATAGTTAGGGTTGGCATTATCTGTAGACCATGAGAGATTGGAGATTGAAGAAGACTCCTAAGTGATTATTGGATGGTTGAGGGATGAAACTGCTAGTTTAGTTATGATGTTGTATGTGTAGTTAGGGTCCTAGCCTTTATCATATTTGAAGACTGAAAATGATTTTCTCCCTGCCTCCATTTAGTTTTGATTGTAGGTCTTATTGGGAGTAGTTGACAAACATAGTATGGATAAGAGTTTGGATTTTTCGATGAAGGTATCTGTGTAAAAAGATTTTGTAGTCAATTGTTATCTTTAATATGACCTACTTGGAAATATTTAATTGTCTTAATTTATTTGATTATATAGATCAAGTATGGCCTACTTGGAAGGATCAGTGCAATTCCTTGATTTTGCATTTGCTAATGCAAATCATGAGGGAGAGATTTTGTGTCCATGTGTTATTATGATCATATTGTATGTGATGGATTTAAAAAGGATTATACCAATTGGGTGTTCCATGGTGAAGCTACAACTTCTATACCTACTGGTTTAAATATTACAGATGATGAATTAGATCAATATGATGATATTCATGCTATGCTACATGATACATTTGGTTATTCAAGCTTAGATGATGAGTTAAATGATGTGGCACAAACATTTAGACAAGGGCCTAATGTTGAGGCTCAAAATTTTTTTAAATTGGAGATGATGATAAAGAATTATTTTCCGGGATAGAGCAACAAATCATTTACTATGTTACTAGAACTATTGAAGAAGGCATTTCTTGTGGGTGAAACACAAGCAAAATCATTGTCCTAATGATTGCATGTCAAGGAACCACCGAAGAACCTTGTCCTGGCAAAGGGTGAACCTTAACTCGAAGGATTGTGCTGCAAAGTCATCCAACTCGTGCTAATACTTTGGGAAGCTTTGAATTAAGCAATTGCCTCCTCTCGTGCCCGGGCCTCCCTCTCGTTAGCCTCCATCCACAGCCTCTCCCACACTTCCTTCAGCTCATTGACGTGCCCTTTCAGCCAGTGCACCATCTCAGACTGCTCATCAATGTAGTGCTTCAACCCGGAACCTTAGCCTCCAGCACGGTCGTTCGCGCACCTGCCGCATCAATCTCGACCAACCGAGCCTTCAGGTTCAGGACCTCAGTATGGCTTGCCTCGTAGAGATGTTGCACTGATTGAAGACAATCGACCACTACAATCGTAGAGCAAGCATTTTGTAAAAAAGAAACCAAGTGTCAGCACCACAACTCTCTAGGGTGCTGCTCATGGACTCTACTGCCCCCCACCTAACGGCTTTCATCAAGATGCCATGGAGAAGCTGCTCGGGTACACCCTCCGTTCTAAGTCCATCCTCAGAATGGACATTCCATTGAGGCATGTGGATGGGCGGACTGCCACCCTATGGCATGTTCCCCCAAAGGGAAAGGGAGTGAATGGCCTAGGTTCCCTCCTCCAGGTCGACCTGATGTCGGGGAGTCCTCTCAGTAGACCTTAGTGGCATCACCTCAAATCAGGGTTGAGCCCCTTGAATAGCTCAACAACGCTTGTCTTGCCTAGTCCTCATCCATCGGAGAATTTCCTCGTGATTTTCCATCCCAACACCTACACCAAAACAAACATTACATCAATACAAGTCAAGATCTCGAAAAAGATGAAATTGAAAAATCAAGAACAACAAATAGACCGGCCTCTTCGCTCATTAGCCTAGTGTGGATCAACATTGAGAAGGACATATAGTACATCACATCAACATCCTCGACCATCCCTATTGTCGCCCTCTCTCCCTCAGTTTGGCGGCTCAACTTAGGCTGCTTTACTTTCGTCCTTGACTTCTGGAGCATGGTCAACAAAGGTGAGCCTCCTGGATAGTGCACAAAGAATAACTTCTCCTTCTAGTGCTTCACCAAGGATGAAATCCCAACCAACACCTTGATATGCTGTTGGGTTGAGAAGTAGTAATATTCTGGCTAGTGGTGCTTTAGTTGGAGGAAATAAGAGACTGATTAAGAGCCTAAAGGAGTTTGGCATCAGCTGCACTGGTAGTACCCGGTACTACATGAACACCTCAACCAACCCCTTGTTCAATAGGAACCTCAACCTAGACTCCAGACTCTTCTCATATTCACAGAGCTTGCCCGATCAAGCATATGTGGACCTTTCACCAGTTATCGGACACCTGAGCTCATATTCTGTAGGGACGCAATATAGATTTTGGATTTGAGTCATATCCACGGGAGTCAGACAGCATGAAGTGGTTCCAAATCAATGACCAACCCCTTGAAGTCCTTGGCCTCGGTCCCCCAGTCGTAGGCCTTGTGAACATCAAGCATAGAAGCCTCAGTAAGAGACCTCAGCTCGTACTCGGAGTAGGAAGTAGTGGAAGTAGAAGAAAAAGAAGAATGGAAAGATAAAGAAGACATATTACCTAAATTCGAAGATAAAGGCTGCAGAGCTGAATTAAACATCGAACACCGAAGACTACTTCTTGTCGAGCTCTACAAGTGCCTTCCTTCACAAATGACAAAGGGGAAATGCTCTTCTCCCCCTATTTATATGACCCCCAGTGATCTACATCAAGGCGAGATCAACGGTGGGGATCAAACGCCACTCTAACAGCTCAGAAATAGCAAATTGACGCCATTGACTTCTACACACACATAATCTCAGGAAGGCAAAATGTTCCTTCTATTAGCATGACGTGAGCGTTGAACCGGCCGATTCACTCAAAAACCGGTTCAATCCCAAGGTCCACTACTCACATGGCAGGCTTAACCAAACTTCAACTTCAAGTTCCTCAACCAAGAACCAAAGAACTCTTTCATGCTACACCATAGCCGAACGCTACACTCCTCGACTTCAGAACAGGGGGAGTGGTGTTTGGGTTATGATTTAGTTGGCCCCAAATGCCATTTGTCGCCTCCATTGCTGCCTAATCACCTTGTCCACATCAGCATCGTATCACCTCTGTAGCCTACCTTATCTTCTTGATAACGTTAGCACCACGTCATGTGGATAAGCGCTCCGTGGTCTACCTCATCACCTCGGCCACATCGATGCCATGTCATGTGGATAAGTGCAACCAAGACAAGTGAGTAAATGGAGACAATTCCGCTGGGGATTAGGTTTTATCCTGAAGACCTCAATGGTTAACCTCATCCCAATAACCCCAAAAGCCTCATCCGATGAGAACACAAATTCTTGCATATAAAAAGGTACCTCCTGCTCAAGGTATGGGATCCAACTTTTTTCATACCATAACTCTGCTTCAACCAACACCATTCTCTAACTACTCGGCCCAACCACCCATCTTCCTTGACTAAATTGAGCGTCGGAGTATCTACTCGGGGATAACTCCTTGGGCCTCTAACTGCTTTCTTGCTTGCAAATCTTGGAGTGTGGCTTCGTCCTTTTACCTCAGCTCTACCCAATTGGCAAGATTATCTAACTGCGACCTTGGTTCAAGAACTTCCTCAAATCGAGCAGCATTACTTGGGTTGCCCCCGAGGAGCATTCCTAAATAGGAAAAAGGAAGGTTTTCCACTTTACAATCCAAAATAGATTTGAAGTTCTCTAGGAGGCTCTCTTCAACTGAGTTTATAGGTACAATACTAGTTTTGTTAAAATTGACCCTCAACCTAGTAACTGATTCAAAAACATCAATCACCCTCTACACATTAGAGATGCTTTCCAAGGAAGCATCTAAGAATATGATGATGTCATCAGCAAATTGCAAATGAGAAATCTGAACCAAATCTCTCCCCACTTCAAAGCCATTGATCAAGCTTAGTAGTTTGGCTTTGTTTAAAAGAAAATTGAAGATATCCATCACCAAGGTAAAAAGGTGAGGAGAAAGTGGACAACCTTGTCTAAATAGCCTTTAGGCTCTCCATTTAGGAGCACTAAAAAACCAAGATGAGGGAATGCATCCTTTGATTCATTTGATCCATCTATTGCCAAAGCCCCTCAATTTCAAACAAATACACTCCTAGTCAACTTTGTCATAGGCCTTTTCAAGGTCTAGATTTACTAGTACCCCTAGCTTCCCAAGAGCCTTATTGTTTTCTACACACTCATTTGCAATTAAAATATTATCCACAATTTGTCTTCCTTTAACAAAGGCAAACTGATTTGGAGAAATTTGATCTTCTAGAACTTCTTTTAGTCTTCATGCTAGAATTTTTGCAAAAATTTTGTAGACACACCCTACCAGTGCCCTATCTCCATATATGATGAAAATTGCCTCTTTGATTTCCATCTCTTCAAAGCATCTTTCCAACCAGGCTTTCTTATCTACCAACTAGGTTGATCCTTTCCATTGACTCAATCTGAATTTGCACTAGCTTTCTTTAGAGTATAGGCTCTTAAAGAAGGAGAGGCTTCAGTGAATTCTTCAGAAATTTCCACTTCTCTTTGGTTCACTCTTATTTTTGAAATGAAGTTTTTCCTTTGTCTCCCCAAGGTATAAACATGGAAAAATCCCGAATTGTTATCTCCTTCTTGCAACCATCTCACTCTTGTTCTCTACCTCCAATAAATTTCCTCCTTTCTGACTATCTTTTCCCAATATTTCCTCAGCTCAATCCTTCTTCTGTCTGAATCATCTAAAGTCCCTTTTTTCTCTTTTACATTAATTCATTCAATTCCATGAGCATCCTCCTTTCTCATCCTCAAAGGCTCTAAAATGTTCTTTTCCCAAAGATTTCAACTTCCTCTTCAATAATTTTAATTTTTGTAAAAGCCTGAATCCAACCCATCCCTCTACTTCAAACTCCTCCCACCAACTAGCTACCAGCTTCTTAAAATCCTTGTGAGAGGTCCACCATTTTTCTAGTCTAAAAGGGGGCTTTCCTATTGTGACTAGATCTTTGTTCAGCTTAATGAACTAGTGGTCTGAAATGCAACGGTGGCAAAGGTCTTGAGTTAGGTTGGGAAATCTTTGCACCCAATCATGGGATAAAAGAAACCTGTCTAGTCTACAACTAACTATGACTTCTTGCATATTTGACCAGGTATATTGACCATTTTTGAGAGGGATGTCACAAAGGTTATGTCTGGAGATGAAGCTAGAAAACTTTCTCATACTTCTTGTTAGAATTCTATCATTGAAGTGTTCTTGGTTGAATCATATTACATTGAAGTTTCCTGCTACACACCAATGAATGCCTTCACCCCATGCAAAGAGTCTAATTCCTCCCATAATCCAATTGAATCTGTCTTTTGTATTGGTGAATAAGACTGAGACCGAGAAATCTCCCTTGTCAATTTCTAGCCCAAAGAACTCTTCCTTCCTAGCTATAACAATGCCTCCTAATGAACCTATTGCAGGAACAATTGCCCATTTCCTTCCCCTTATCCCCCAAATGGCTTTATAAATTTCTTGTCTACTACCTCTTTCTTTGATTCCTACAAAATAATTATGTCTGGATTTTCTCTTTTAAGAGTTTCCTTCACTAGAGTCCTTTTGAGTTGGCCTCCCAAACCTCTAACATTCCGGATGTTGCTTTTTCTTTATGTTTTTGTTTACTATTTGATGGTCAGCCAAGTGCCAAGGTAGCTCTCCACAAGGCAAAACAAAACAAAATTTAATTAAGTAATGTACTCGTATAAAATAATAGAATAATCAATAGTGTTAGTAGTGTTTGAGGTTCAATTCCAATAAAGGGGAAAGGGCTATCAACTTTGTAGGTTGAAGAAAAAGGCTAGAAGAACTACTTTGAGAAATTGAAGTCCTAGGGCTTTTGGCATCATTCATTCCAATTTCCCAATGGTATGAGAAAGGAAAGGAAATGATGGCTATGTTTGGTTTAAAGGAAAGGTAGGGAAAGACAGGAAAACCTATACAAGGTTTGTAAAGGTTTCCCTACCTTTCCTTTACTTTCCCTGCATTTTATTCAAACTAAACATAGCCTAAGGGAGTGCTTGAGTTTAAATAGCTCAATATTTTATTTCTTTACTTTTAAAATTTAAAAGGAATTCACATTCTAAGGGAGTTAAGAAGCAATTTGATGAGGAAGAATAAGCTAAAATTCTTGGAAAAGCAACTTCTGATCATAGGCCAGAATTCTTCGGGAATCATATCCTTCCATCAATGCGAGCTTATATGCATTGCCAATCTCAAGTTTGGATAAAAGAAGGGGTTACGTTTGGTTGGTAGTTAGCATTCTGATGTAATCGTTTCTGGTCACGTACCATTTTTTGTGATGTATAAATTTTTTTGGCTAAGTACCTCGTTATTTGACCCGGTGGTGACGTGCCTTGGTGATGAGC
>NW_010729144.1:1539706-1569863 GCF_000365185.1 Nelumbo nucifera | reverse complement strand
TGCCAGGTCGGCGCCTGTGTCAACCGACGGGTCGGTGTCTGGGCCAGGTTGTCAGGCAGGAGATCTTCCTGCGATACGCCAAACTACTCTTCTGTACTGAGCTACCCTACAAGTGGTGAGCTGCCCGGGGGAGCTATGCCGAGCTGCTTGTGGCGAGCTTTTCCGAGCTGTCTGGCTCCTTGGGGGCGAGCTCCTTGGAGAGCTGCCTAGCTCCTTGGAGAGCTGCCTAGCTCCTTGGCGAGCTCTTTGGTGAGCTACCGAGCTCCTTGGCGAGCTCCTTGGTGAGCTACTGTGCTCACGGGTATGCCGTTAATGGTTCTCGGTGGGCGTCTTATAGGTTGCCAGGTCGGCCAGGTCGGATCATGTGCCAGGCTGATCCGGCCAGGTCGCGCAGGCCGCGCAGGCTGCGCCAGGCCGCGTGCAGGCCGCTCGTAGGCCGCGTGCAGGTCACACCAGGCCGTGCCAGGCCAGCCAGACCGGTGCCCGGGTGGGACACCAACTTGGTAAGTTGTTGCCTGGGTGTTTGCCTAGTTGTCACGAGGTGCCACGTGTCGCAATTTCACTGGAGGGCCAAATCTGCCCTCATCATATTCAGTGCCCATTGGGGAGGACTTTCATGCACCAGCTTTTGGTGTTGCAAGGTAGGCCCTACAAGAAAAGCCATGAAGCCATGTTTGGTAAAAAAGCCTAGAAATTACATGTTTTCTTCACAATAACAGTTACCAACCAATCATCTCCAAGACTCATCTGATTACACAAGTTACATGTTATCTTCACAACACATTAAATTTCATCATAAACCAATCACTTCACCAGAAAGTTAACCTTTGAACCTCCTCTTGATAGAAAAATTACATATGATCACTCACTCAGGTGGCGTTTAATAAATCTGAAATTTCAGATCTGAATAGTTAAAAGGTTTTTTTTTTTTGTTTGAAATCTGAAAAGAAGCATGTGTGCTTTTTTACTTTTTAAAGGCTCTGAATTCATAAGTTTGTTTGTGTTGGATCAACCCTTTACCATCTGAAATTTATTGATTTTATTATTCTACCCCTAGAACATACTATTTAGAAATATTGAGTTCAATTTGCATTATGTCATAAATAATAATTTTCAACATCAAAATAACATTGAAACAATACAAATAAAAAATAATGAATTAAAAATTAATAAATGAAATTATTAAAATTTATAAATAATTAATGACTATAAAAATATTAAAATAATTAATAATTTACACAAATAAAAATTAAAATAATTTTTAAAAATTAATGAAATAATTAAAACTTATTAGTTAATAAAAATAAAAAAAATAATTAATGTTTAATAAAATATTAAAATAATTAATAATTAATAAAAATAATTTATAATTAATAATAATCTTATTATTACTACTCATCAAACCATCGCTGCAAGTTGCAGCGGCGGTGGCAATGGTGAGAAGATAGGGAAGAGAGAAAGAGAGAGAAAGAGAGTGAGTGAGTGAGTGAGAGCGAGAGCGAGAGAGAGAGAGAGACAAGGAACTGCCATCGCTGCAACTTATAGCGACAGTAGCAGAAAGATAGGGAGGGAGAGAAGGAACCACTGTCGTTGCAACTTGCAGCGGCGATGATGCGAAGACATGAGAGAGAGAGAGAGAGAGAGTGCAGTGGCGGTGGTGGCAGTGGAACTTCATTAGGTCACAGTGAGGGCTCAATTCGAGTTACATGAAGGATTAAGCAGCCTCTAAATTACGTCCGAGTGCATTAAGCAACCTCTCCACCTCTTAGAAATTAAGATATGAAATCCAGTTTCAGATCTATAATAAGAGGGCATATTAATTAAAAATGGCATCTGAAAAGCAAAGTTTTCAAATTCAGACATCTAAAAAGTACAATCAAACGCCACCTCGCGCTGTGTGTATGTGTTTTTCTCCAAATAGAGTAGGGCTAACAAGAATTACAACATGGGCTTAAATATGGAAAAAAGTCATTTCAAATAGCCCAATGATCCAACCAGGTCGCACTGCAAATGCTTAAAGAAACTAGCATGCAAAAATAACAAATGATGTGGGTGTCAACCAACTAGCAAGTGATGTAGTTGGTAGGGCCTTCAGCTGACTGCTTTGTTGACTAATTGACAACTAGTCATGCTTTGTTAACATTGGTCAGACAACATAACAGAGCTAGACGTAAAAATAAAACGTTAAAAATGTTTAACAATTATCCAAATAACACAATTTAAATCGGTTTCATTTAGTAGGTTCAATGATTAAACAAGAGAAAACTGGGTTTCTTTTGGAAGACAAATAAATAAGGTTCAGGATTGGCATGCCTTTAAAAGCACTTTATAAGCTTTTAACAAGCAGTTGGAAGCTGGCCAAACCCATGAGTCTTGTAAAAAGGTGAATTGCAAAAAGCTTCCTATTTCAGAATTGTTTTTTGAAAATTCCAATTTCAGAATTGAAACCAACAGAATAAGTCCCAACAAAATAGCATAGAAAAAATCAACAAAACCTATATATAAATATATATATATATATATATAATAAAAGTGAAAAGTTTATTAAGAAGAGAAAAAATAAATATAGCAAAAAATGTGATGAGAAATCACCAGATATACGGTCCGAGAAAATAAGAGATGCAAAAAATACAACAAAAAATTCAGACACAAGAATTAATTCCTTGATCCCAGATCAAATAGAGACCAAAAACCATTTTCAAATGCTTCTTATGAAATCCCTCCAACTTCCGGTAAGATGAGAATCCAGTCCATAATTTGTTTACATCATATCATAGAATTTGCCCTCCCCTCGTGCTTTGTCTTAAAAAATTCTTCTGTTTCTCTCCTTCCAAACTTCCCTACAAGTGGAAAAAGGTACACAGCTCCAAGCAAGGTATTTCCTTTTAATGTAGGCCAATGAGCAAAAATGTTTCCCGGGGATCTTGGATCCCAAATGTCAATGTCAAAGAGACCAAAAAAGAATTCCCATATATACTTTGAATAACTACAACCAAAGCAAAGATATAGCAAATTCCCTTTAGCAGCCTACACAGACATCTTCTAGCCACCTGAGGTCCTCTGTTTTGGGTATGGTCTTCTAGACAACTTTTCAATTATCATATTGCAAAAATGCACGAAACATTTGAAGGGATTTATGATCCAAACCATCTTTTGCAATCAAATCCATAATTATAGATGTAGTCATTGAATCTGGTAAGAATCCTCTCTTGGCCATTTCATTAAGAAGTTGGAATGACTTATCTATCTCATGTTTTCGGAGAAATCCACGTACTATGACATTGAAAGTGCAATCATTTGGAGAACAACCCATCTCTCCCATTTTCATCAACAAATTTTCAGCTTCATTCAGCAATCCCAATTGGCACAATCCATCTATGAGAGTGTTGTAAGTAACAGAATCAGGCACCAATCCTCTCTTACACATTTCACTGTGGAGCTGCACTGCCTTCTCTATTCTCTTGCTTTTGCAATAGCCATTAATTAACACGGTATAGGTAAATATATTAGGTTCAAGACCCCTACTCAACATGGAAGCTAAGATTTCTTCTGCCTTGTTCATTTCACCGTGTAAACAGTATCCATCTATCAATGCTGTGTATGTTATAATGTCAGGCTCCACCCCTGCTTGAATCATTACTTCTAATATCTCGTGTGCTTTTGTAGCCATTCCTTTCTTGCAAAGAGCATCCACCAACGAATTGTAGGTCACAATATTGGGTAAGAGTCCTCGTTCCACCATTTCATTTAACGACTTCATGGCTTCTTCCCACATCTCTGAAAGGCACAAGCTATGAATCAAAGCATTGTAAATGATACGATTAGGCTTCTCTCCCTTTTGCAGCATTACTTCAAACACAGCACGTGCTTCACTAAGCCTCCCTTCTTTGGCCAAGGCAACCACCAAAATGTTGTAGGTCACGATGTCTGGAGAGATTCCACAGTCCACCATGTCCTTAAAAATGCTTAAAGCTTCTTTCCACCGGCCAAGATTGCAAAGTCCATAAATTAAAGAGCTGTAGGTCACAACATTTGGTGAGATGCATTTTTCTTTCATTTCATTTAACAACCTCGTGGCTTCTCCCCACAGGCCTGAAAGACACATGCCATGAATCAAAGCATTGTAAGTGATAAGATTAGGCTTCTCTCCCTTTTGCAGCATTACTTCAAATACAGCACGTGCTTCGCTAATCAAACCTTCTCTGGCCAAAGCACGCACCAAAATGTTGTAGGTCACGATGTCTGGAGAGATTTCACAGTCCACCATGTCCTTAAAAATGCTTGAAGCTTCTTTCCACCGGCCAAGATTGCAGAGTCCATATATTAAAGAGCTGTAGGTGACAACATCAGGTGATATGCATTTTTCTTTCATTTCCGAGAAGAGGTTCAGGGCATCGTTTACGAGTCCCTCTTTGCACAAACCATCAATGATTGTGTTATATATGTGTAAGCTGGGTTTACACTGACCCCTTTTCTCCATCTCTCTGAGGATTCCAAGAGCCCTGCAGGTGTTTCGAGTCTTGCAAAGCCCATTAATGATGGTTCCATAAGTGACGTCGTTGTATGGGTAACCTTTGTCTACAATCTTGTAGAACAATTCCATCGCCTGGGCGATCTCATTTCCAGCACAAAGTCCCCTAATCATGGTACATAAAGTCACAACATCTGGTTCATAGCCTCGTTTCAGGATGACTCCAAGTACAGAGAAGCCCAAATCGGCTCGATTCGAGTGGCAGAAGCAATTCATTACCATGTTCAGAGTATAAAGAGTGGGAAGGATTGGTAAAGAACCCATCTTTCTATACAGAGAAATAGCTGTTGTATAAAGCTTCGCTTTCCCAAGAGAAGCCAAAAGTTTATCAAAAGCCCGAACCGGTGGGAAGGGTCGCAAGCGAACCATCTCATCGAATAAAAGCAACGCGTCTTCAACAGAAAGAGAAGCTGGCCTGCGTCCATTTTTGAGGAAGTTGTGCAGCAATTGAGATGTTCCACTTCCACCCATTAAATGGGCAGTGAGGATGAGAAGGGGAAAGGCGAAGACAAGAGATTTCGATTAAGCAGCGTATGGAGGAAGGGGCGCCATTGGCTGCAGACTTCAAAATCCTCTTCCTCTTGTAGCCTGTAGGAGCTCAACTTAACAGCTGTGGCAGTGTGGAGCTACTTCACATGGCAATTGCCGTTTGCCGTCTGCTAACAAACAAGTAACTAACCATGAAAGACTCGGACGGAGTGACGGAGTAATATTAAACGTGAGTACTACACGTGTCACTTGTTAGGACCAAAAGGTTTAATATTACTCCGTGACGGAGTGGGGACGGAGCAGGCTGGGGACGGAGTAACTAGCCAAGGATAGATTAATTCTCATCCCTGTGGATGTTCTTAAAAAACCGATAGTTTTGATTTAGTTTTGGTTAATCATATATATATATAATATTGATGGAGGCAGATTCGGCCCGATCCCTTAGTTGTGCGATACGTGGAAGAAAACGGAGTGACCTGGCAGGAATGTCAGTTCGGCACGGCGACAGCACAGTCATATCCCAAGAAGAGGCCCGAGCTCCCGAGCTCCCCAAGAAGAGGCCCAAGCTCCCCAAAAGGAATCCACACTTCCTGGGAGGTGAAACCCGAGCTCTCCCTAAGAATCCCGAGGTTAACAGAGAAGCCCGCGAGGGGAAAAACCCGGACTAGCCCACCTCAGGTCAGTCTGGACCATATGTCGGCACCTCGAGACAGGACATACTCTCATTCAAACTCCTTCACCTCGCGCACCACTCCGGCACCTCGGCTCCAGGTCGCGCAATTGTGAAACCGTACCTGACAGGTCCGTACTCTGAGGCAGCACGCCTAACTGGTCTGGATCTGACAGATGGCAATCATGCCGTAACAACCACTTGCTACCACCATCTCAGTTGTGGCAGAGACGGCCCTGACAGAGAGGACAGTGGCGGTTATGCCTGCCCCCCATAGAAGCGGTTATACCTGACTTGGCAAAAACTTGAGAGTGAGTGCACCAGGTGGTTATAAAAGACCTTCTTCCCCCAGAGAAAGAGGTATGTGATATTTGTACTTTATTGTCTTGAAATCTTTTATTTTCCCTTGCCTTCTCAAGAGTATTAACTTGAGCTTCGGAGTATTCCCACCGGGTTCCTCCCCGGAAATCTCTAATTTCTTCCTTGTTTCAGGCATCTTCAACTCCGTCAAAGGTAAGGTTACCGGCAACTAAGACCGACCGGATCGTGCATCATCAATTATTTTTTATTTTCTTTTGAAATTGAATATACTCTTTTGCCGATAGATTTTTCTTTCTCTTTGAAAATTTCAAGAGCTTTGAAAATCGAAAATGGAAAGTTTCAAAGAGACTTTGAAAGTTGCAAAGAGAACGAAATTTTCGGCCTTGCCAGAGTGTTAGACTGGAGATTGTTAGTCTCTTAATCTTGAAAAACGAAAAGTTTCAAGCTTTAGCCCTTTCTTCTCTTTTGTCTCGATGGTTTTCTTCCCACCAACAGTTTCTTTGAATCACAATCTCAGTCTCTCACAATCTCATTCTATCAGACTCTCAGTTTCTTCCCCAATAGACCGATGGCCTCCAGTGCTCTGCCCTCTGATCAAATCACTGACGACTCTGATCAAATCACTGACGACTGGCGTCTCCTCTCAGATTTAGCCTTCACTCTCTCGGACTGGTATCTGGCATCTTCTTTGATCTCTCATCTCTCAGTCTTTCTCTCATTCGACACTCACTCGACACTCAGACTCACTGATCTCTGTCAATCTCAATCACTCATCTCTCTATCTCTCTCTCACGTCTCTCACTCTCAATTCACAATTGTTCATTCTCTTTAGATCATCGACAGGGAAGGTTTTTCCCCTTTTTTAATATTGAGGGCATAAAAAACCCAAAAAAGCAAACCACAATTAATCGGTTTCACCGGTTCAGTTTTGATTTAGTTAAAATAAAAACCGTACAGTTCGGTTCACCGAACCGTGAGCACCCCTAGCACGTCGGTAACTTTGAGCTAACATAACATCCAAATAACGGCAAATTGACGTTAAGTTTGAATTATTCGGTTGAACCGGCACTAAAAGACAAAAGCTCAAAGGCTCGTCTTTTGGAATGATTTTGGAATAACATTCGCGGTGCAGCATGAGGACGCGCCAGGTGTTTTTTTGTTTCATGCATGTGATTCAAACGTGTGACAAGGGAGTTCGATTTCAGTCCAGGCACGCTATATACGCCAACGTTCGCACGGCACATGAACGCGCCACACGACGTTTGATTCGTGCGTTGGTTTAATACGTGTAAAATGAATTAAACAGAGTCTTATCCTTTAATGCCGTTAGCTTCTCATTAGTTCCATTCCACTACCTGCTCGAGACTCATTGGACTCTGCCGTCGCCAGTCACTCTCACTCTCTCCCTTTCCAACCGGCGATGATTAATAGCCATCACCGACGACACCCTCAGGTGTTTTGGACTCTGTCCTGATAGAAGCCGGACTGTTATCACCGGCGACTGATAGAAGCCGAACTCCTGTCAAAGGTAATCATTCAGATTCGCCTACCCTTGCTGAACAAGCAAGAACGGAGGATTCAATGGGCAAAGGAGTCCGATGAGAGAAGAGATGGCCACGGGAAAAAAGAAGAAGTGGAGGTGTCATCGTCATTGTCTCGTGTTTTCTCACTCTGCCGCTTGGGGAGTCAGTTTCAACCTTCAATCTGGAGAATGCCGTCTACAGCCATGGACTGTTCATGGCGGCGTTGAACCAATGCGACCCATGACTAAGACCTATCTTCCAGCGCCCATTGAGACTCTCTGATGAAACCACTTCCATCCTCATCTGCATCTCCCATCCCCCAAATCCCCTTCTCTCCATGTCCGCGTTCTCGGCACCACTTCCCTCTCTCTCGATGATCCAGAAGGTCTGTTGGTACTCAACTATCTACCTACTACTTGTAGTGTTGTTGCCCTTGTTTCTCTTCCTCCAGTTTATTAACTTAGTGTGTGATTGTTAATTTCAGGCTCCGGTAGCGCGAATGCCGTGATTGTCGGACAATGATGAAAGGAATATAAGGGAGTTTCACAAGATCCACCATGAAGCCAAGGAAAGGGATTTTGGCTGGAAATCACAGAAATCTACGATGATAATAGAAACACAGAAACAAAGTTTCAGTCAAACCTGAAATCACAGAAATCTACAACAAAAAGTTAAGTAGCAATAGTAATTCACTACAGGGATGAAGTCATAAAAAGAATTTCACAGAGATCTAAATAACAAGGTAAAAAAAAATCCACCAAGGCTGTGTTTGTTTGAGGTGTAAAAACAAGTTTACACCGAAGAAATATCACTACCGGTTTGATGAGTGTAAAGGATGTTGGTCCCATTTACACTGATCATGTTTGGGGGGTTGAGGTAAATGATACGTTGCACTTTTGCGTGACACCTCATGAGGGTAAAACTCCACCTATAATAATTAATAACTTTGAATATTTAATATTGAAATACAAACAAATTATTAGTGACGAGAAGCTGGGTGCCTCCAAAATTAACACCAACTGAAATGCTCGAAACTCAGTTTCCAACACTGACAAACATAACTCCATCTGGAATTTTGAAATAATGAAGAACTTCCGCTTACTAGTGGTGAACATCACTCTGCACCCATTTGAAGGAACAAAGGTATGAGGAGAGGAAGATGTGGCTGAAAGTCCAACCAAGGTGATGTTGTTATGCAACCAACTTCTAGCCCTGTACAATTGTCGATCAGCCGATTGCAGGCCACTCTATTGAAACTCTATCATCCGAAATTGCAAATGTATCTTCTGATGGAGGTCATGTGGATGAAATGGAGATGGGTTTTCCTTCTTCAAGCAAAACTTTAAGGTTTTCTCCAAGGCCTAGGTATGGGCAAGTAGGGATGAAGTGCATCGTAAAGGCGGTGAATTTCTGAATTAGGCGGAGAGGAAGAAATGAGAGGGAAAATGCTCGAATGAAATGGGATGCTAAGGTGGCGTTTGATAACGCTTTTAGGAGGTCTGAAATTTGAAAACATTACTTTTCAGATTCCAGGAAGTGTTTGGGTATGCATCTAAAAGTTGACCTGAAATTGCATTTCATATCTGAAACGTTTAGACCACAGCCATCACTAAACGCAATCAAACACGTTTTAGATGCATTCAAAAGTCTAAAATACCCCTAATAATATTCAAATAGACATCCCATTTTAAACCCAAATTTCTTCTCACTCGAGATCCAAACCGACATAGCGGACAAGTCTCTTCACGATCTAGGTTTCCGTTCCAGTGATCAACGGCGATGAAGAACACAAAAAAACCTATATTATTCCAGCAATTCTAGCGATCATTTGCAATCAACGGCAATGGACAACTGTGACATCAGAGTGAGAGAAATGGAGAACTCGAAAAAGCCTATAGTCAACGGCGATTGAAAACTCATTTCCGGTACTCTCTCTCTCTCCATGTCTTCCTGCCACTGCCGTTGCAATTCTCAACAACGACGATCGATTTTCCTCTCCCTCCCTCTCTCTCCCCCTGTCTTCTCGTAGTTGCAGCGCCCTGTTTCAACAACAAAGTTCGAATGTACACCAAATTAATTATTGATTATTTTAATTTTATTAATTATTAAATATGTTAATAGTTTTTATATTAATTTGCTAATTATTAAATATTTTTTAATTACTTCATAGTTTTTATTAATATTTATATCATTATTTTAATTCTTAATAATTTATTTTTAATTTATAAATTTGTGTATTTTCCAATTTTATTCTTATTTTAATAATTTTTTACTTTTATAATTTTTATTGATATTAATTATTAATTATTTTTATTTTTTATTGATTATTAAATATTTTAATAATTTTAATTTAATAAGTTGACAATTACTAAATATGTTTTCATTACTTCATGGACTTTATTACTATTTTCGTTATTATTTTAGTTCTTATTAATTTATAAATTTATATGAATTTTTCAATTTTATTCTTATTTTAATATATTATTTTTACTTTTTTATGAAATAATGCAAATTGAACTCAAAATTACCAAATAGTCTATTTTAGGGGTAAAATAGTAAAATTAGGGAATTTTAAATGTTGAAGCATTGATCCAACACACACGAACTTATCTATTCAGAGCCTCTAAAAAGTAGAAAAGCACCTATGCCTCTTTTTAGATTTTAGATACTTTTAATATCTTTTTAACATTTTAGATTTTAGATTTATCAAACACCACCTTAAACATGGAGATTGAAAGTATAAGAATACCCTCAAACCATGACTAGTTATTACATAGAAGCCATTACCCTTCGTCTCTTCTTCCTCCCATTAGTGGGAACTAGGAACTGTTGACCGACCCAAGCGGCCTAGGCCGTGGTGGACTAGGAAGCAGCTTGCAGGTATATTCAGGCTCCGATTTCAATTTGATTGAACTCTCTGAGTCTCATCATTAATGAACTAAGCCCAAGGGCCAAGGGGACATTTAGTAATAGCTGAAGCAGCTGAACTGAATGAGTTATTAGTTTGTCCTCTAGTGAGAAAGAGGAATTCTAGTAAAGTTAATGTTAAATAATTATAGTAATAAATTAAAAATCTATACTACTTTAGAAAGCACCAATGATCCCAACAATATTTCTGGAATTTTCTAAGAACAAAATTTACCCCTCTATATTTAAATTTATTGATAAAAAATGAGGGAAGTAAGGTAATCAGTTCTTGATATTAAATGAGATTAAAAGAGGTAATTTTAAGATATTAAATGCATTCAAATCCCTCTCATTAAATCCAACATTTAAGTTATTAACTTGCATTCATGTTTACTGAATCATATATTTAAGTCATTTTTGTTTCTTCTCATCATTAAGTTTTATTAATTAAATCCATACTAAATAAATTAATAATTCCAATAACATAAAAACTTATACTTTTAAAGTCTACCTAACAAAAATAATGTCTTCATCTAGGTGATGATAAGAAATTAAATCATTTTTGGTCAAATATGTCAATCTATGTTGCCACGATTAAATAAAAAAATAAAAAAATAGAAATTAAAAAAATTGGGAACATTTTTAGCATACATATTAAATAATAAGTATGATAAATAAGAAATATTTTTATTAATGATGGAAATGGAATATAAATTTAAAACCAATTAGAAATAAAAATATTTTCCTATTCTATTCATTAAATCATATATTTAAGATATATTTTTCTCATCATTAAATTCTTGTACTTAAATCCACAATATTAATTTTAGTAGTATAAAAATAAATATTTTGAAACAAAACCATTCCCGGTGGTAAGCAAGCAATTCAACCATTTGGTCTCAAATAGATTAATAAATATGCAATGATTAAATAATAAAAAATTAAAATAAATAACTATGAAAACGTAAGAAGTATTTTTATTAATGATAAGAATGGAATGCTAAATTTAAAATCTACCCAAAACTGAAATGATGTTATAGTCAAATATAAGCTTCTTGTTGTGCCCAATATGAATTAAGAGTCTCATGTTGGTAATGGCCACATAAGTCTTTGATGACATGGCGAGGGTTTTTATAGTTTTAAGTGTAGAGCCGATTGTCAGCGTTTTGTTGGTTTATGGACCAACTTTTATCCTAATTTTAAATGTACAACTGGCTCTAACTATATTTTTCCCTAATTTAAAACTAATCTAAAAGCGAAGTTATTCTTTTATCTAGATGGTGGGTCAATGATCCAACTTTTCAAAGAAACCCATGATGTCATAATTGAATAATAAATATTTAAACCAAAAATAGAAATGTATAGAATTTTGTCGAAAACATGGAAGAACATTTCTGATGTTATATATTCATCATATTAAATAAAAATAATTGTTAAAATAAATGTAATTTTTATTTATGATAAAAACATAATAAAAAATTAATAATAGTAATAGTAATAATAATAATAATTGTTATTTGCTACAAGCATTT
Organism: Nelumbo nucifera; assembly: GCF_000365185.1. The sequence continues at coordinate 1,557,890 of NW_010729144.1, read as the reverse complement.
AAGTTTATTTTTAATCATATTGTTAATTTTGTTAATTTTCAATTTCTATTTAAACTATAATATATCTAAAGTTCAAGTAACGTGTGCTTAAGTAAATAAAAGTAACGTTATTGTTTGCTCAACTTTTTCCTTTTTAAACTACTAGTTCTATTTATATCTAATTGCATGTGTACTAAATTAACTAGAATTAAAAAAAATGGAAAATTAGTTTTTTTGGGAGAATGACGGTTCAGCCCAGGGTCAGAATTGTTAGGCCCGGAGTACAGTTGGGGTGGGTGCCAGCTTGGAATTGACGCCAATTCATGGGCGGGTATTGGTGTGTAGAGTGGGGGTTGTTGACATTTTGAATGTTTATAACTCTGCAGTGGAAATCAGAAATTTGCATTGGACATGTTCATACTTTTTCTTTTTTTGGTAGAATGGCAGAATGTGTAGTGTGTGTCGTATGCTCCCTTAACTATTAAGGCGCAGTTTGGGAGGAGTGCAATGAATCGTACATATTTGTATTTGCACTTCTCCCAAACTGGGCCTAATCAAATTCCAAACTCCAAGCAATGAGTTTTACTTCAATAATAGGATTTTGAGTTTTACCTTTTTCTAATATTTAATTTAAAATAATGACTACTTTTGATGTGCGTTAATCAAGGGTTTTTTCTTGTCATTTTTAATTTGGAGAAAAAGCATCTTTATAATTTGATTTAACCATTCATGTTTGTCCTTAAGGCTCAGTTTGGAAGGAGGATAAATGCAAATTTGTAGAGTGTAAAACCTTGTATTTTGTATTATTTTGTATGTATTTGCACTGTACATACAAACTGAGACTTAATGCACATATTTGTATGCAGAGTGCAAAACCTTATAATTTTGTATATATTTTTAATGCACATATTTGTATTTGTACTCCTTCCAAACTGAGACTTAGGCTGCATTTGGTTACAATGCAATTTTGTTTGTGCTAATACAAATGTATGGGAGTGTAAATGAAAAAAAAAATGTAAATTCTCCTTTACTTTTGTTTTGGATTTTACTTTATTCTGCTTCATGTCTTAATTTACTTCATTTGCATTGCAATCAAACAAAATAAACTAAAAATTGAAATAAAAATAACTCATAAAACAAAAATCAACTTATTTATACTTTTGATCAATGCAAAAAACAGAGTTTAACTAGGATTCCGGAAAGACATCATACTGAAAAACTTATGATTTTAAGCTAATTAACTGGCATCATAAAAGCGGTAACCAATCTGGGATGTTTTGATTGGTGAAAGACCTTCCAGTATTATATCTTTCCGGCATCATAGTTTTTTTTTTTTCCTACCAAAACATTGTTCAAGAGTGTGTTTTAATTTTCTTATTTTTGTGATAATTTTAAAAATAAATTATAACAAAAACATCCGTGTTATAGAACACCCACTTAAATATTCACTTTACCAAAATAAAATATGAAAATTGTTTTTTGGGTGGTTTCCACATGCCGTAAACTCCACATGTTTCAGATCTGCACCTTTTCATTTGCTAGGTTTCAAGCTTTGCGCTCAGATGCATTTATCATATAAAATTATAAAAACAAATATAAATAAACAGATGTTGCTTTTTCTTCATGTTTTTGTTTTCTATTGGATGGTCAGCCAAGTCCCAATGCATGACAGCTCTCCACAAGGCAAAACAAAACAAAATTTAATTAAATAATGTACTCGTATAGAATAATAGAGCAGTCAGCAGTGTTTGAGGTTCAATTCAAATCATGGGGAAAAGGGCTATCTACTCTGTAGGTTGAATATAAGGCTAGAAGAACTATTTTGAGAAACTGAAGTCCTAAGGCTTTTGTCATCATTCATTTCAGTTTCCCAATGGTATGAGAAAGGAAAGGATATAACGGCTATGTTTTTTCTGAAGGAAAAGGAAGAGAAAAGAAGGAAAATACAGAAAAACTTATATAAGGTTTGTAAAGATTTTTCTATCTTTTCTTTTCCTTCAAACCAAACTTAACCACGTGATTGTTCCAAATGCCTCCAAAGCCTAAACCATGCATTTCATATAAAAGACAATCAGATTTATCAGTTTCAATTGATGGGTTCATAAAATAAATGTGACTTAGAAGCAGCTTTGCCAGATTGCTTAGTGGCTGAATCCGTTACCAAGGTAAAGTTCATTGGTGTAACGATCATATCGTAAATTTTTCATTGTAATCGTATGTATTTATAGTGTATTTTGATATATCTCTTAAAATTGTGTATTTCGGATACATTTTGCATTTTAATACTTTAGCCTTGATTCATTCGATCAACATTCCAACACTAGAGACAGACACAATTATATGAATAGGATATATATATTCAATGATGTGCAAATAAAGAAGGGTTTTGAAAGAGGGATAGCTAGCTACGACCATCTCCTCCTTTACCAATCCGTTATTTTGATCCGAGTTACCAACCCCCAATGTCAATTGGACTTTACGCTAGCCTAATAGGAGAAGGAGAGGAGGACATAGAACTCTGTTGGGCTGTCGCCGAACCCACTGCACTACCTGTAAATCTGTCAGTCACAGCAAATTCGTAACTGATTTTAAGTTTAGGTAGGGCCGTAAATGTATTGAATTCAGTCGAATAAGGTAATATCTGAATTTGAATCGGATTAGAAAATTTAATATCTAAATTTGATCAATTAATTATTTTAGTTAATTAATAAAATATTTTATTTATATAAAACATATAAATATATAATTTATTATATATTATATAAAATAATTAAATATTTTATATATTATATATAAAAATTAAATAAGATCATATTCAAATTGGATTTAATTATATAAAATCTCAAATTCAAAATCAGATTTTTGAATACTGTTGATACGTATCAATAATAGGTGGAATGAGCCACCTTACATTTATAAGAAACCAAGACATTTGCAATGTATATTGAGCCATTAATTTCATATAATTCTCAGTTCTGGAAAATTTATAACACTACAAACAATCGGGCCGATAATCTACGAATGCTGATAACAGGAAGGAAGGAGAGAGAGAGAGGGAGAGAGAGAAGAAGGTCAAATGATGGTGGAGGTGGTTGATGAGTTAGACAGAGCAGGAGGAAAGGAAGCAGAAGGCGTAGCTGGGTCGGGCATTGAGTATCCGCAGAGTCCAAAGATGCACGGAATTCCGAGGCCGCAGAAGTGAAAACACCTGCCGCAGTGGAAGGGATTGAAATTTGTGTTGACACACAACCCACCGCAGCATTGTCGAGTAAATGGACATCTGATTAGACAAAACCCACAATGATTTGGGTCCGATGTCACGTTCACACAACGATTCCCACAACACCGCATCGTGTAAGGTGGCGTTTCTGCTTGATTACAAACCCACGGTTGAAACCCACAGCCTCTGATGGTTTGTCTGGACACAGTCTTGAGCCAACGAGAAGACTTGGATCCTGTTGTCCACACATCTCTATCTGCTGCTGCTGCTGCCTCCACAACCAGTGCCACCAGCATTAGACCGATGAGTAGTAGTGGGGTCGTAGCAGTACTGTAGCGACACATTGTCATTGTTTCTGTGGAAGGAAGGTTACTGTACGAGAGCTCTCTGTAACTCATCATATTTATAACTTGGGAAAGGTTGAGAGAGAGAGAGAAGACTCCCTTCTGATCCCGTCTTTAGTTGGTTTTCATGATAAACGGCCGTGCGTCATACGTGGTTATTGATTTTTTGTAGGACATGCATGCATGCAGTAGAGTAGATGAACCAGATGTCAATAACAAATTAATAATCAAAACGACTAGCCCAGTAGAGCACCAAACTCTCCCTGTACAGAACAAACATTTAGGATCTAAACCTCGAGTAGCCATTAAAGTGGGTTTCCTTTGGTATCATGCATAAAACAGGTTTTACTGTTTTAGAGAAGATAATCTCTCCCCCTATCAAATGCCTCGTCTAAAGTCTAAACCATGCATTTCATACAAAAGACAACCAGATTTATGGCTTACCAAATAGAATGTGACTTAGAAGCTTTGTCAGCTTGCTTAGTGGCTGAATCCGTAGTTGGAAAGATATACACAGCATCGACCAATAAAAAGAAAGAGTAAATCACAAAGACCCCCCCCGGTATTATGGGACCCTCCGTATTATGACCGTGAGACAAAAACCTCTTTAACCGCTAAATTACTAAAATACCCCATTAAGCTTTTTCTATTTTCTTTTTTTGCCCTTTTTCTCTTAAAACCTATTTAATCTATTATTTTGCCGTTCTTCTCTTCTTTTCCCCTCCCTCACCGTCCTTGCTGTTTACTCTAAGTTGCGTCACTCGCTCTTCCAGCTCCGCGTGTCTCCTCGCTGCTTTCTCCACCTCCGCATCTCTTTCCCTCAGTCTTCGCGCTACAGATTCTTCCGCTGCGCCCAGTAGCAACCGGTAGTGCCTCTACCTTCTCTGCTATTGTGCGCCTCAGTTGGTCCCCCTGAACTATAATACGTCGATACCCACTCGCGAGTTGTGAACTTCGGTCAGTAGGACTGAATTTTACAGAGCAGAAATCTCTCTTGTTGTGTTCTTGATGGACCGAATCGACGAATGATTTAATTCCGTAAAGTGAAAATGAAAGAGCGAAACACCAGTTCCACCCTAAAGCGCATTTTAGTAAGCTGTGCATCTCAGGCAAAAGAATACGAGAGTTGTGTTGCAAAAAAGGTTCCACAGGTTGAACAGGACATGTGTTTGAAAGAGTTTCTCGCATTAAAATCATGCATGCAGAAGCTCAGAGGAAGAGTTTGAGATCAAATTCTTCCTTTCCCAATCTACCGTCATCCACTGAGTTCCACAGTTACTGGTCATAAAGATCAGAGACAATAAAATTGGAAACATACAGAAAACATACATTGTGTTAAATTGAGAATTTGATAATACAGTGTAGTGGCTTTTGTATGGAATGATATACTCCTCCAAATTTTTACTTGGCTATTGTTACTTTGGTATTTTCCCTTCTGTGAATGAAACATGTCTGCAAAAGTATTAAGTTCATAGCCTAGCGTTGCTTTAGGTGGATCTAGGACTCTATCTCATGTTTATATTCAGCATCCTCCTCTAAGATGTACAATTCCTGGTTCAAAAGGTCTATTCTATGAGGATGGAAATAAATTGCTGCTATCAATAACATCTGATCAGGGTTTTGCATGGAAAACTGTTCCACGTACTCTACCTGATGCTCCTAGCTGTGATTCTATAGGTGAAGGGCCTGTGCTTTCTGTTCACTATTCTCTAGATGCAAAGGTTTTAGGGATTCAACGATTAAATCATGAGATTCAGTTCAATAACTGAGAAACTGGGGAGGCTCTGATTCATAGATGTAGGTTGGAGTCTGAGAGCATAGTGGGTTTTTATTTTGGACAGAGTGTCTAACTTGCTTTGACTCTAATGCTTGTGTGGAGTCACAAGTTTCTTCTGTGGCAATTTCATCTGATGAAATGTACAGTTCTGTATGTTTTGACTGTATCACTGCTAGCCTGTAGGGATCGTTATGCAGACTTTATTCTCTTTGATATCGGATAGAAGAAAGGGGAGGAGAGAAAGGGGAAAGGGAAGAAGAGAGAGAGAGTCGTGAGATCGGGAAAGATGAACAGTATTTTTCTCTTAATAGTTATTACAAGGGTAGTATGCAGATTAAAAAATATTGTAACGGCGGATTCCAAGGAAGGCTAATGGAAGGGGGTCTTTGTCTCACTGTCATAGTGCAGGAGGGTTTTTGTCACAAACCCCATAGTACAAGGGGATCTTTGTAATTTACCCTAAAAAAGGTAAAGTTAATTGGAATTATATGAATGGTTTTGGTTTTGGTGTAATTATGCATATCTTAATTTTTTCATTGTATTTATATGTATTTAAAGTTGTGACGCAATTATTTGAATAGGATTTATATTCAATGATCTACAAAGAAGGGTTTTGAAAGTGGGTACCTGTAAATCTGTCAGCCATAGTAAATTCGTAACTGATTTTAACTTTAGGTATTAATAAGGGAAAATTTCCTAGTTTGTACTTTTGGCCTAGTGTTACTTTGGTTTCAAATTTAAAATGTATCAATCCAGTATCTGAACTTTTAAAACATGTCAATTTAATACTTGACGCTAATAGTCCATCAGTTATATGTATCACGTGTTAATGACATGTGTGATTTAAAACTTTTAAAATGTCAAAACTACCTTTCAAAAAATATTATTCATTACGTTAAAACTGAAACAGTGCTCCATGACCCAAAACAGATCTTGAAGAGAGACTGCTGGAGAGAGAGAGAGAGAGAATTGCAGAGGTTACTATCATTTCTTCATGAAACCCCTTTGAAGTTTGTTTCGTTCACTTCATTCTAAACTTATATTCTATGCTAGTCACACCTAACACCCAAACTAATAACCTAGTGCAATAAAATCACCAAATACTCGTAAGAAAGGACTTTAGACCCTGCACGAAAGCTCATCACTTGATTTCTGAATGAAATTTCAGTCAACAATACACAACTATATAAAGCTTGTGTATGATTCCTGGGACATCCGGATTTCCTGAATGCCCCTTCCCCAATGATGATCTACTGAAAGGCTACACCTTATGGGCTTTAGTGTATGGATGATGGATCTCTTCTTTCTACTTGGAATCTTTGGGTTTGTGCTCAGGGATTGGTGAGGGGAAGCTTCTTGTTTGTACTTTTGTTGCCACTGTTAGCCTCGCTTTAGGCGGCATAAACTGAGTTCGAGGCATTCGTCAAGGGATTGCTTGAGGCCAAGCATCGCAGGATTAGCAATCACTTAGCAGCTGGTTAACAACATATACTAGATTTACAAGAAAGGCATTTATGCCTTTTCACATGCCACTTAAGGACTGGTTAATGGCATGTATTAGATCGGTATGTTTTGAAAGTTCAATTATTGAATTGTTGTGTTTTAAAATTCAAGGATTAAAGTGACATTAGGCCCAAAGTATAAGGTACCAATAAGGAATTTTCCCTAAGGCTTCATTTATTTGCGATACAAACACCGAACCGGGGTATTTATGTACCCCGGTTCGTGTTTGTGAGTATTTGTTTGAAACGTAAAAAAGTAATGATTATCAGAGAAAAAATGTATTTTCTGACACTTTTGCATTCTGAAAAGAGAGCATCATTATACCTATCTTTTGGATACAATTTTGTGTTTTGTTGATAATTAACTTTTTTACCAAAGTTAGTATAAGATAGTTGGAGCATTTAATGATGGGCCCACACTTTTGCACCAATTCCAACCAAACAAGATGAATGTAAAAACGGTTTAAAATGTGAACCATGTTTGTATTCATAAACCGAAAAATGGGTAAATATATAGCATACATATTTGCGTTTGCATTGCAACCAAATGCAGCCTATAAGGCTCAGTTTGGAAGGAGTACAAATACAAATATGTACAATGCAAATACATACAAAATAATACAAAATATAAAGTTTTGCACTCTACAAATTTGCATTTGTGCTCCTTCCAAACTGAGCCTAAATACAAATATGTAGAGTATAAAATCTTGTATTTTGTATTTGTTTGTTTTGTATATATTTATATTTTTACTCTTTCCAAACTAAGACTAAAGATCAAACCGGTTCTGTAAGTGTTCGTCTACCATAGTCTACCATACTGTTAAGTAAAAGATTTTTAGGCATGGAAAGACAAAAAGCTTCCTAATTTTCAACTGTTTTGGACTTCTACAAACTTTCTGTGGCACGAGTCTTTCCAGTTTCTTGTCTTTCATAGCCAAATGGAAAAGATCAAGTTTTGCACTATCATAATTGTATTTACACTCTTCTGGAAAGAGTACAAATGCAAATATGTACAAAATAATACAAAGCATAAGATTTTGCACTCTACATATTTGCATTTGCACTCTACATATTTGGAAGGAGTATAAATACGAATATGTACAGCACGAATGAATACAAAATACAAGGTTTTGTAGTCTACACATTTGTATTTGTACTCCTTCCAAATGGAACCTAAGGCTCAGTTTGGAAAGAGTAAATACAGTACGTATAAACCTTATATTTTGTATATATATATATATATATTTATATATATATGTATATATATATATATATTTATATTCTTTTCAAACTGAGCCTAAAGATCAAGACCGTTGAGTAAGTATTCTGGTCTACCATGGTATACCATGCTGTTAAATAAAAGATTTTTTAGGCATGGAAAGACAAAATCTTCCTAATTTTCAACTGTTTTAGATTTTCGCAAACTTTCCACGGCATGAGTCTTTCTAGTTTCTCGTCTTTCATGGCCAAATGGAAAAGATCAAGTTTTGGCCTGCCAAGTTTTTGAAAAGCTCAAAAAATTGTATGAAAGAGCTTGCCAAACGCCCCCTTAAATTATTAGAAAGTTAAAGTTTAAGAAAATCCTTTACCAAACAATTCCAACTGTTCACCAAACAAAGCTGTGTGTACTTTGATACATCTAAGCAAGGTTGGCAATTGGCTCTTTCAGATTACATGAATCTCCAGTTACAAATAAAACATATCATACACCTCTTGCCTACCATGTCCACACAAACATACAAAAGCTAGCTACGATTATATAGCAACATACCATGGGGGCCTAAAAGACATAAATCACATGTCTATTATTATACTTATAATATTATGCATGATGATGTATCTATGTCTTTATGTCTTTTTTTTTCCTTTTTAATTTACTCAACATAAATTCCAAGTTTTGGATCTCAAGGCCTTAAACCCATTTATTAAAATCCCAAATATCTATGATTAGAAATTATATATATAGCAGGGATTAGGGATCAGGGATGCCACGGGGTGGGGAATGCTCTCCCCATCCCTGCTCCGTCCCCACCAACAGGGATGAAAATTAATCCATCCTTGTCCCAACAGGAAAAAATCATCCCCATCTTCATCCCATTTGGAAAAGACCCCGTAAGAATCGAAGAAATAGAAAAAATTGTCATCCCTAACTGTAATATGCAGTGGGTTGGTGTAAGGAAAAGATTGGGACTGCCTTTATTCATGGCAAAAAATTTTGGCCCAAAATACCTCGTCACTGGTGCAAAATAAGCATAGCTTTATAGGTAAATTTATATTAAAAATTGAATATTGAAACTGTTAATATTTTTTTGATCAAAACCACCAATATAAAGTGGGGCATTTAGCTGATATAGATTATTAGATTGGATGTGTGAGTGTGATCAATGATTTAACTGTTCAAATCAAACGAGTCAACCAGCAAAGCCATAATAAAATAATATAAATATAAATATAAATAAAATACAAAAATTACAATTTTTTTGAAGTTTATAAAAAAATGGGCATGTATATTTCTGGAATTTGATAAGGATAAAATTTACCCCTCTATATTTAAATTTTTTGATAAAAAATGAGGGCAAATAGGGTAATCAGTTCTTGATATTAAATGAGTTGAAAAGAGATAATTTAAATATATTCAATGCATTAAATTCTCTCTCATTAAATGCAATATTTAAGTTATTAACTTGCATTCATGTTCATTGAATCATATATTTAAGTCATTTTTGTTTCTTTTCATCATTAAGTTCTATTAATTAAATCCATACTTAATAAATTAATAATTCCAATAACATAAAAGCTTATACTTTTCAAATTTACTTAGCAAAAATAGTGTTTTAATTTATGTTGTGGTAAGAAATTAAATCATTTTGGGTCAAATGGGTTAATCCATATTGCCACAATTAAATAATAAAATTAAAAAATAGATAAAACTAAAAAAATAGAAATTAAAAAAATTGGGAACATTTTTAACATACATATTAAACAATAATAAGTATGATAAATAAGAAATGTTTTTATTAATGATGAAAATGGAATATAAAATTTAAAACTAATTGGAAATAAATATATTTTCCTATTCTCTCTCATTAAATCCTATATTTAAGATGTATTTTTCTCATCATTAAATTCTTATAATTAAATCCACAATATTAATTTTAATAGTATAAAAATAAATATTTTAAAAAATAATAATTTTAAAACAAAACCATTTTCTTCCCTCCCGACAGTGGGCAAGCAATTCAACCATTTGGGGTCAAATAGATTAATAAATAATGCCATAATTAAATAATAAAAAAATTAAAATAAATAATTATGAAATGTAAGAAGTATTTTTATTAATGATGAAAATGGAATGCCAAACTCAAAATTTACCTAGAAATTAAATGACGTCATAATCAAATAATAAAATTTTTAATAATAGAAAATACAAAGCGTTACAAATAAAAAAAATGATAGAGAAAATTTTGGGCACATATCTAATGCTATATATTTATAAGAAAATAAAATATTGGGTACATCTCTATTATTGTGCGTTCATTATATTGAACAAAAATAATTTTTATACATAAGAAATAATTTTATAAATGATGGAAATGTAATACAAAATATAATGTCAATCTAGAAATCAAAACAATTTTTATTTTTAGATGGTGGGTTAGTGGTTTGAGTCAAATGATACCATGGACAAACAAAAATTAAGTGTGATATAAAAAATATTTTATATAATGTAAATGAAATATATAATTTAAAGGGAAAATTATAGTCAAAATCGGTTGTACATTTAAAATTAAGTTGTAGGTTGGTCTAGAAACCAACAAAACTCTGACAACTGGCTCTACATTTCAAATTATAAAAATCCTGCCATGTCAGCGGAGGCTTATGTGGTTGTTGCCAACATGGGACTCTTAATCTATGTTGGACACAACAAAAAACCTAAATCGAAAATAGGTTTTCAATTTCTCTCCCACTCACTCTATCTCTCGATCTCCCTCCCTTCTCTCTTACTCTCACATTCATCTCTCAATCTCCTACTCCCTCTGTCTCTCTCACTCTTTCAGCTTCAGTATGTAGCCAAATCAAAATCTCTCTCTCTCTCAATCTTTCTCATTCTTCTTCCTCACTCTCCCTCTCGGTCAATATCTCCTTCTCCCTCAATCTCTATTGTTCTCCAGTCGGTGTAAATTTCATGACCAAAAGTTTCTTATGAATTTTTATCAAATTGGTGTAATAATTTTTTAACCATACCAAGTTGGCCTCATGTTCTTTTATACTTTCTAATTAATACCATATAAGTGTGTAAGAAGAAAAAAAAAACTAGAGAGGGAATGGGAGAGAAACTGAGGGAGAACAATAGAAATTAAGGGAGGAGAGATCAACCGAGAAAGAGAATGAGAGAAATTGAGGGAGAACAATAGATAGAGAGAAAATGAGAGAAATTGATATAGAAAATATAAATAAAGAAACCAAAAACCATTTTTATTTATTGTCAAATCACATAGTCGTTGAGCAAATAAAGATGACTATGAGTGAGTGAGAGAGAGAGAGAAAAAAAACTCAAAACCTTTTTTTTCCAATCACCCAATATTAAAGGGCAATTTCAGTATAAGCCTTTTGTCGTGTCCAACATGGGTTAAGATTCCCATGTTGGCAACAACCACATAAGCCTCTGATGAGATAGTAAAAGTTTTTATAATTTGAAATGTAGAGCTAGTTGTCAGAGTTATGTTGGTTTATGGACCAACTTGTAGCCTAATTTTAAATATACAGCTGGCTCCGACTATAATTTTTTCTAGTTTAAAACTAATCCAAAAGTAATGTTATTTTATTATCTAAATGGTGGGTCAATGATCCAACTTTTCAAAGAAACCCATGATGTCATAATTGAATAATAAATATTTAAGTTTATTTTTAATCATATTATTACTTTTGTTAATTTTCAATTTTTATCTTAGCTATCATATATCTAAAATTCAAGTAAATGATAAAAATTACAAAAAAAAAAAAAGATTATCAAATGCCTAACTTGTGACAAATTGATTGAGTCAAATGGCTCTGCGGATCAACTGGCTGGTTTATAGGATAGTTGACAAGGTTAACAAGTGCAATCAGTCCCTTGAATGCATTAGATCAATCTAACCAGATAGGTCACTACGATGGTGGTAGAGCCAAACAGTCTGAATCGTCTAATTCAGTCAAAACATGCCACGACTGGGTCTAGTAAGCATTCCCTTGTGAACACACTAAGTAAGCACTCAATAAACATTACGAATGCATATTACTTGGAACCCAAAACACCCAGATTAAAGACAATAATTTTTACCATTTGGCTATGCTTTGCCCCAACGTTTTAAAAAATGCATTAGATCAATCAAGAGAATAAAACAATAACTTTTACTTTGAATGGACGGTCGGACCATTCAGCTTGGGAACCATCCAGACAACCGGTTCCGTTTTATCTAAAACCTGGAATCTGGTCAAAAACCATTGACTCGGACAGTCGAACTGTTGACCCATCGATTCGTTCAATGGTTTTTGACCGTTTTTTACTTTTTTAATTATTTCTTAATTTTATTGTCAGAACGAGCCATCTATTCAAACCAAACGTTTGGACCAGTAACCAGAACGATTCCATTTTTAGGTCATTTTTTAAAACGTTGGGGCAAAGCATCATATAGACCAATCCATCATCATCATTGCAATTATCATTATCATCATTATGAGCATCAGCGTACGTCTAACCCCTCTCCCAACTATATGGACTTTAAATCATTTATCACTACATCAACCTATATCTTTTTTGGTCTGCGCCCAGCACTTCTAGTTTCTTTAGCATGCAATAAATCACTTCTTACCATGGTTTTAAAAAATGACCCATGAAATTGTTTTGGTCATCAGTTTCCAGGTTGATAGTTCAAACGGAGGGCATGTTCTGACAATAAAAACTAAAAAATAATTAAAAATAAAAATGGCCAAAACCATTGAACAAGTCGATAAATCAACAGTTCAACCACCCGGGTCAATGAATCATTGACCGATTCAACAGTTTTTGCCAAGAACCGAGTTTGGGATAAAACAGAACCAGTTGCCTGGATGGTTCCCAGGCCAAACAGTCCAATCGTTCGGATCAATGGCGGTTCGAAAACCATGCTTCTTTCTTCTGTAGATGGTCTTCTCTGCAGATGGCCAAACCAATCCAAACCTGAAAGCATTAACTAATTTCCCCACACAACCTAAAAACACTGAAAAATTCTCCACCATAGGCAACCATATAACTATTATTTATTGAAGAAACTGAATAATATCAGACAGACTTTTAAGAAAAAACACAATATGCAGCAAAGTTGGTTTCTTTCATATCACTAGAATAAAAAGACTTCTGTGGAAAATTGGTCCAAGAAGCCACCCAGAGTCCGGTTCAACCAGTCTCTGATTCATCTTTAATAGAAACCATGATTGACTGGTCCCATCTCATTTTAAAAACTTGAGGGATTAACATTAAAACCAGATGAGTGGACAGTCATTGCAATCCAAAAGGATTGTGTAGTTCTAATTCATGAAGAAGTGACTAAGTGCTTATGTCCCCAATGAAAAAAAAAAGGCTTATCAACCATTGACCAATTTTAAAATTTAAGGACAAAATCTTTCAATAGGTAAGGTGAAAAAGAAAAATAGGAAATAGAGCTGCACCTCTTAGAACATATATATATACATATATATATATATATATATATATATATAAGCTTAACTTGATACCACATGTTCAATGGGAATGTCAATTGGGTGGGTTATCCAACCCCACCTCACCCCCATTGGGACAGGTTTGTAATGTACCCAATTGGGTTAATAAGTTGTACAAGCTTAACCTTTCACTGTTCAGGTGAGGTTCATGTTAGTGTCTGCTAATCATAGATTGCCCTGCCATAAATCATGAACTTTCTTTTTGTGGTTTTATGTAGATTTTTAGTCTTTCTTGCTCTTTTTTTCCATTTCTTTTTGCTTTTGACAAGTGAAAGGAGAAATTTTATTAAAGAAAATAAAAAACTTGGTACAACCTCCATCGGTGCCAAGAAGGCATATGTATTATGTTTTTCTCAACATTTTTATCATCTACCTAGCCGACTAGCCCCTACTTTAAGCTCCAGGCCCCTTTCAGTTCATGAGGGGTATAGTCAAGGTGGGTAAGGTTCCTGTTGAAACTCGAAACCAACCCTTACCAAACCTACAAATTCAGGTCAAGGTAACATTGATTATGATGGAAAAGAAAATAGACAAAACATGGTCTAACATAATGTATTTGTATTATCTTGAAAAAGATACAACTTTTTTTCTGATTTATCTATCACGAAATGTTTGCTTTCTCCTTGGGCTAAATGAAACCTATTCGTACGAATAGATCTAAAGTCGCACGAGAGATCAACCCACTCGTATTAAGAGAGAACTTTCGAGAGAGCTCCTTTGCCTGAGCTTTCAATTTTCCATGCTTTGAAGGACTCAAGCCTCCTGTGTTTTCATCCGTCTCTCCTTTTTTTTTTTTTCTTTGCTGGAGATTAAAAAAGATACAGCTTTTTTCTGATATGGAATTAACATCCATTCCCTATTTGGCATTGGGATTGATTTTCAATATGCAAGATAATATTTTAACCACCTATAGGTCCATTTAGAATGATTGAAAGGGGTCAGTGTGTGTTTGCATTTAACACCACCTTTCATTTATCATAATATTGCACCAGAAATGCAGAAAGCATTTCAAGGGATTTATGATCCAGCCCATCTTTTGCAATCAAATCCATAACCATAAATGCAGTCTTTGAATCTGGTAATTAAGAATCCTCTCTTAGCCATTTCATTAAGAAGTTGGAATTACTTATCTATCTTATGTTGTTGGAGAAACCCACGAACTATGATATTGAAAGTGCAATCATATGGAGGACAGCCCATCTCTTCCATTGTCATCAACAAATCTTGAGCTTCATTCAGCAAGCCCATCTCTTCCCGTTTAATGACATAGGCCATAAATTAAAGCATTGTAAGTCATAAGATTAGGCTTCCCTCGCTTTGCAGCATTTTGCTTCAAACACAGCGCGTGACTTCTTTCCACTAGCCAAGATTGCAAACTCCAAAATGTTGTAGGTTATAGGTGAAAACATCAGGTGGGATGCATTTTTCTTTCGTACATTTTTACTGACAATTTCGGGAAATGTTCCCAATGCACGTCTCAGATGTTCTTAATGATGACTAATCACTTCGGATACTTAATTATCATCGAGAGATGTTTTCAATACATGACTGGGATGTGCCGTAGGACGTTGTGGGGCACTCCCTCGTGGGAGGCTGATGAATTCGAAGCCAAGCCAAGTTGCTAAAGCTTAAAAGAGTTCAAATGATTTTCTTTTGTCTTCTTATATAATTCTTCTTGAATACTATTTTGTGTTCTCCCTTTTTGTCACCTACCAGACTAGAGTTCAGCAGTGTATTAGAAGTTTTTGGAAAAAATTCTGTCGAGTTTGGTTAGTGACCGTTTATTTTTTCTGAATAACATTTTTTTTTAATGATGGATAATTAAATAAACTCAATTTCATGCTAAAAAGAAGAATACTGGTCGGAGTATAATAATGTTCCTTAAGGTTCAAAGTCAAAGACGTCAGTACCGAAGAACTTTCTTTTGGTGAAAAATACCCAAGAACTTGGAATACCTTGTAATAAATTTGTACATTTCTTCCCTTCTTCTTAGAGAATTCATGAATTTTTGACAAAAAAATCCATGAAATATTTGGAATACATCAAAGAAAGAGAAAACCCACCAAGAGACCTATTATTGTCTCTAGTGTTCAACCCACATCTTCGGACCTAGTGGTGAGTCTAAATCTGGTTTTGCGATTTGAGGATAGAGAAATAAGGCCTTTCATAGAACATATTCAAAGCTTTCAAGAGGGGAATATGAGAAATAATGAAAGATAAGGTAATGGAGAAAACTAAAATCCTAGGCACAATAATGCAAATATTAAAGTTTTATAGCAGAAACCATGAGGCGTCTATGCATGAAAAAAGAAATCAAAAGATGAAATCTAAAACTGCTGATTTTAAGCTTTAGTTCCCACTTTGCAGTGATGGTGATGAGCCATGTTTTCAAAACCGGATTGGACCGGACAGACGAAGCAGACCGGTTCCCGGTTTTTCCCAAAACCGGAAATTTGCTCAAAACCATTGATTTTGGTCAGTAAACCGTTGATCCAGGCAATTAATCGTTCAAACGGTTTTGACTGTTTTTTTATTTTTTTGTCAAAACAGGCCAATCGTTCAATTCGAATAATTGGATCGTTCAACCCGGTAACCAAACCCCTGATCGGTTTGGCCTCCGGGTCGTTTTTAAATACCATGGTGATGAGCATGATAGAAAAATATTTTTCAATGGACAAAACTGCCCCCCACAACGTCCTACAGTACATCCCCATCATGTATTGGGAACATCTCCCGATAATAATATCAGCACATCCCAATGATGATGATGTCATCATCAAAAGATGTTCTCAATACATGGCAGGGATTTGCTGTGGGACATTATGGGGAATAGTTTTGTGGGGGGCTGATTTGAACTCCAAAAAGAAATGGAGAAAAAATGGACAATTTTGTCCAAAAATAAAACATTTTTCTCACTAATCAAACATATTTTAAAGTTTTTTTAGAGTTCAGCCCACCTCAGAATTTGGGAAATTAATTCCCCAAATGTATTTATCCACCTTTGCCTTATCATTTAGAATACATTTTTTTCCTTTAAGAAAGGAAAAAAAAAAAAAACAAAACAAAACTATGAGAATACTAATTGATGGTTCCATCTGCCTTTTGACAACTTTCATATTTACAACCTTAGAAAGATTGAAAAGAAGATATTATTAGCCTAGAGATTCCATCCTTTATTTTGATCCACATCGTGTCTGGATAGGGAAGACTTGGTTATAGCAAGAACCACTGTCCTTAGTATTAGATATTTAGATGGTTTGAGTCCTATTCTCCCTACCATATTTTTTTCGACTTCTTTCATGGTAATAAGGATTTGTTGGACCGAAGTTAGATTCCTTGGCCATGATTGAAGAAATTCCTCATCTAATTTAGATTTGTTACTATCCTTTTAACTAGTTGTGTGCCACTGTGCCCCCTCTCTAACGGCTTTCACTCTACTGTAGGTAACCCTTCTCTCAGGTAATTCTCTTTCTGATTCGAACTAAAGACATGATGGTAGGTTTTGATATACAAAATGAAGCTCTTACTCCCTCTTCTTCGTAAATGTGCCAAGATGGCAACTTGCGCAATAGATGAAAAAATTTTCCCATCATTCTTGTCCCTTTTTTTTATGCTTCATCATTCTTGTCCCTTTTCAGATGCGCTCTTTTGCCATTCTAATATCCATTTGCCGTTTTCCCAAATGGGCTATCAGTTTATTTGAACTTTGAAACCAGAATTGCCATTTTCTACCATGATTAACGGCACAAAAATCAGTTGCTTTCTTCCGCCGGTGTGGATTTGGAAGGATTGCCAGACAAGGAGAGGTTTGTCTACTGACATCACCTGACATACCAAACCTGAAGGGAGATACCCTATTTTTCAAGGTTATATTTTTATTTACTAATATACCACTTATCATATATAAAATGACATAATTGAATGAAGGGCAAAGAGATTTAATCTCCCTTGAGATGGGTTTTCACCAAAATTCATGGGATTGTGATTGATCACAGCCTTTGCAGTATCATGTCTTTCCCACGTCATAGATTTTCCCAAAAAACTAACAACTAATTAACCAGTATCATAGAAGTGGTAATCAATCAACTAGTATTGTCAAAATTCATGGGGAGGGAAGGGGTTCTGATTGGCCAAAGTTCTTTCGGCATCATAACCTTTTGTCAATGTGAGCTTTGTATACATTGCCAGAAGAGGGAAACGGGAAGGGGTTCTGACATTGGCAGCCAGCACTTACTGTCTATTTAGGAGGGCTTTCATGCAATGGCTTATGGTGTTGCAAGGTAGACCTCACAAGAAAATCCATGAAGCCATGTTTGATGAAAATTCCAGAAAGCCAAAAATACACTTATATCAGTTAAGAACTCAACTTTCCAGTAAAGCTATTTTTGGTAGCTCATCCTAAGTGGTTTAGCAATGCATCAAAATCAAGCCCTCCTGATGATGCACGATCTGGGCGGTCTTAGCTGTCGATGATCTTGCCTCTGAACTGAGTAACAGGGACCTGAAACGGGAGGAGAAGAGAAGCTCCGGGGAGAACCCGGCGTAAGGGCTCCGAAGCTCAAGTTAGAATCCTTCAAAGGCAAGAATAACCAGATAGCGCGAAAGTTAGCATACCTCGTCCCTG
>NW_010729144.1:1513408-1530622 GCF_000365185.1 Nelumbo nucifera | reverse complement strand
CAAGGAGCTCGGACTAAGTACAGCGGTCTGGAGTTTGGGCTCGGTAGTGAGTTTGGACTTGCTTCCGATGTTCGCTTTGGGTGCTCTACTGTCCCGAGCTGCTTGCCTTTGCCACGTGTCGGGCGATCGCGAGGTCGGGCCAAATTTCCCTTCATCACCTCCCAAATGGGCCTTGACACTTTTACCCAACTCTTATAGTTGTGATAGATGACCTATTTGGATAAGGCTTCCACAATTATGATGAAACATGAAGACAGATAATCACATGAAAACAGGTTTTTCAAACTAGAAATTCAAGAATACATGTTTGGAAAAATCCATGGTGCATCTGCTACACCGTGCAGCTAAAGATGTGAATCAAAGACATCTTTGGTTTGCATTTTGTTAAATGTGAAATGACACCTTAGTACATTTTGTGAAAAGTGAACCAATGTCGAATACACCATGATTGGAACAAAAAGCTCGTGCACTTCTGAACAAGAACATGTTTTTCCCGTGTCTTTATTTTGAAAACCGATTTGATTTCAAAATAGATGTTTTTTATCTTTTTTTATTTTTTAACTCTTAACAATTCACATTGGAAAACACCCCCTAAATCTCTGTGATACGAATAAGAGGATATATCCAAATTCATGAAACTCAAACAAGAGGAACAGAAATAACATATGCACATGCCTAGATGCTAAGTTATGAGGCTGAGATGGATAATCACCTAATTTGTCAGTTCTCTTGATTCGTATTCATGGTTCATAGTTTTCAAAGGGCCATGCTTTGTCCAGGTAATATGGTTTGCTTGGTTGATGGCTGGATTTCCTCCACATGTTTTCATAAAACAAAAACAACTGAACTTTAATAATAATCAATTACAGAAAAAGAAGAATACAATGGAATTAAAGAAAAAAATATTTCCTTTTTTGGTAAAAGAAAAAACATTTCCACGATAAATAAAATTACAATACATAGCAGGGGACAAGTCCTACTGAACAACTTTGAATACTATACACGCAATTACAGAAATGTGCATTGAACAACCAGACATACAAACACTACTACCATGGAACATCATTGAGAAAACAAGTGGAAAACATGCTTATATTTGACACTGCATTTTAGATTTTTAACATCAATAAAGTATATTTCATGAGAGATTGATAACCAAAGTTCTCCAAGATTCTTCAATGAACAGTAGGCTTTACAATAAATGTGTGATGGATCATTGTTTTTGGCCATGCTTCCCTGCAGGGCAAGCTAACCCAAGCTCCTTACATTGCTCCTCATCTGGGTGTAAGCTCCCTGGAATTGCGCCAAATGCTCTTCGCGCCGCTTCAATCCCAGAAACTGCATAATGGACATATGCAGAGGTATCCTCAATGCTCCTCGTCAAATTTAGTGACACCGACATATATCGTTTTCTTGGAGATTCTGCTGATTTTCTTTCAGAGGCATGATCAAGTTCAGCAACCTTCACAAAGCGTTTTGTGGCAGCCTCCCATGACAGTTCACATCTCTGGTCATCATTCATCATAGCTGGCTCTTCATCCAGTGATTTGTGAATAGCTTTTACAAATCCCTCACCATCACCGTAAGTGTGACAATTTGGGAATTGCTTGAAGAATTCATTTGATACATGGTCTGCACAAACAACAATCTTACCCATGGCTAGTGCTTCAGCTGTGGTCGTACACACCACATCAGTTGTGCTTGGATTTAGGAATACTTTGTACCTGAATAAATAGTAAAGGAGAAAGTCAAATCCATTCTAACATCAGTAAGGAAGAATGTAATTTAAGAAGTTTCTTGCACAACAACAACAACAATAATTACAATAAATATGATGATAGAAATATTATATCATTTTCGATACATTTCCACAAGAAAATCTTACATTATATAGGAATTCGCTTTTGGTGATGGAATCCAGTAATTTAGAAGCCAGAAATTTACATTTTTTGTTTTTTGGAATAGTAAGGGTATTTTGGTTATTTTATAAAATTTTGTGGGTTCAACTATAGTAGTCTGATTTGTATAGTCATTACTTAATTTCTTTAAAATTTCAATCATTGGTTAAGTAGATTAGAGGTGTTTTTTCTTATCTTGAAATATAAACAACAAAGTCCGAAAATTGAGTTTTCTTGGTTATAGAGTTTGACTGATCAAACATATCTTATGCATATATGTCTAAAGTTGCAAAAACATAACTAATGAATTTAGAGATTATTTTTCTTTTTCTCTCTTCCTCTTGTCTTCTCTTGGAAATTTTCTCAAATTTGACACCAATATCCATCAAAGAATTGGGAAAAAAATCATATCATTTAATATCAAATATGGAGATAAATTGATCCCATACAAGTCTTCTTTCAATTTCAATTCTCCACCTTCACAAACTTTCTCTAGAGAGAAATGTATCTTTAAATCATCGTTAGAAAACCTTCAAGAAACCCAAGTCCCAAGCTTGATTTTCTTTTTTTCTTTTTCTTTTGGTAAGTGGTAAAAAAGTATCCTATTACTGTAAAGAGGGTGAGAAATCCTCAAAATTTACCAAGAAGTATGACTATAATATCCACATGACATTTACAGCATATTTAAAAAATAATGGAGCTCTACTGATTCCTAAAGAAATTGGATTGAACTCCCAAGAACTAGTGCAAAACCTTAGCCCATCTCATTAAGGTCCATCCAATTTTACTGATGAAATACTCCGGGAAGGAAACCATAGCCTCAAAGATTCTGTTGTTCCTCTCCTTCCAAATGGTTCAGAAGATGACAAAGGGTAGTGAATTCCATAACAGCTTTGCCTCTAGTTGAAAACCACCCATCATTCTCCAACCTTGGAGCAGCTCAGCCATAAAAAAGGAAAAACCCACTGTCTGTGGAACTGAAGTAGCATCAAATCAAGTAAGATACAGGGCAGTGATTAACTAATTCAGGCGCCTCTCTGCACAGACAACAAACATTCTCCAGCTCCATTCCCTCATCAAGTTGTCAATGGGTTTTGGATCTTCTCCCACCCAGCAGACCACACGAAAAAGATTGTCTTCAATGGGACTTGCACCCTCCAT
This sequence comes from Nelumbo nucifera, assembly GCF_000365185.1. The sequence goes on along the minus strand of NW_010729144.1, from coordinate 1,527,563 downwards.
ATCCACGCCCATGAGATCTTAGGGGAAATACCAATTAAAGCTTTATAACAAAGACTTGGTGGAGAAGAGACCAGAATTCTCCAACTTCCAAAGTCTGGAATCCCTATAATGGACATTCCAATGGACAACATTCAGTCTTCCTAATAACTTGTCAAGCAAACCCACTCCCCAATCACTCAAATTTCTTCTAAAAGTAGGACACTAGATGAGCTGAGAGTTGCACAGCTCAACATGTTCCTCGAGAGTACCCCCCCCATTGGTAGCATGCCATATAGAGAGAAAATCCTCACACATTGGCTGCTCTGAACACCAAAATGTCCTTCTAAAATAGAGTGTGCTCTCCATTACCTGGTTTCATTCTAACATGCTTCTGAAACTCAGGCTTCAGCTCCCCCAATCCATTGGGGTTCTACCTTTAATTTTTGATAGATAACAGGAAACTTTTATTAAAGTGAAAAATAAATATTTACATGGATGAGTAGCCCAGCAACCAACAGTAGCTAGACCAATGCAAACGCTTTTACATTGGGGTTCTAGTGTTCTACCATATTTACACCCAATAACTTGCCTCTATAATTGATCCCTTTCATCCCCGAATCTCCATAGCCACTTGCATAAAAGAGCTTTATTTGTAAGCTTCAGGATCCAAATCCCAACTCCACCCTTCTCTTTTGGATCACAAGTTGTGCTCCATGCCATAAAATGGAGCTTCTTCTCTTCAATGGGTCCCTCCCACAAAAAATCCCTCCACAATTTGTCTGAAACATTTGCTACAGAGCCCAGCATAGAGAATAGGGGCAAATATGTTGGCAAGCTGGAAATCACACTGTGGCAGTGTAAGCTTGCCCCCTTTCAACAGGTATCTCCTTTTCCAACTTGAAAGTCTGTGCCTGAACCTCTCAATTATTGTGCCCCCAGTGGCTTGCTTTAGACTTGTAATTGGCACCCAAAAGGATCCCTGGGTATGTTGTTGGTAGGGACCCAACTAAGCAGCATAAAATACTAGCTAGCTAAGTGAGGAGGCGAAAGAAATGATATGGAAATTGGCACCTAAAGGGATCATTTTGGAAGAATTGAGCAGAGAAAAGAAGATGTTACCACCCAAATTGAAAACTAGATAATGAGGAAGTATAATACTCCCTAAGTGAGGAGGAGAAAGAGATGATATGGAAATTGAATGAGCTGGATGACACTCTTAGGGAAGAGGCCTTTTGGAGATGAAATCACAGCATAAATGGGTAAAAGAGGGCGATGGAAATTCAAAATTCTTTCATGTTGTAGCTAATGGAAGAAGGAAAAAGAACTTCATATCCAAATTAATAAAGGATGGTGAAGAGGTCACAAACCAAGAGGAGATAGCAAGCCATTTTGTGGAACACTTCCAATCAATTTATGAAAGACCAGTGTTTGATAGGTTGGAGGTGGATGGTTTAGAGTGGCCTACCTTGGATGGGTTTCTATGAAGTTTTTGGAAAGAAGGAAACCTCAATCATTTGGAGCTGCTTTCCCCTCCAAGACCCCTCCCTTTCAACTTCAAAGAAAGGTCCCTACTTTCTTCAATTTTTCTAAAAATTTTTCTTGCATTTTCCTTGCAACCAATGAAGAATAGCCCTAAGATTTTACTTGCCTCCACCTCCATATTAATCACCTCTTCCAAATCACTCTCTCTGAACAGCATGTGTTTTGTCAATTACCACCTATCTCTCTTTTTTTTTTTTGATAAATAAAATCATTTCCATTAAAATAATGATTAGATACAAGAAAATCCCCTTAGAGGCGTGAGGTGCAGCCTCTCCGAACAGAAAATACACAAACTACAACAGAGAATACATGAATGTTGATGTTAAAACAAGAGTTACAGTTGTGCCCAGAACAATGTTTCCCTATTTATCCCTTGTTTTGCCAAGACATCGGCAAAAGCATTAGCTGATCTCCCAACCCATTGTACTGTTATAGACATATTTCATGTCAGCCATTTGAATTTCTTTAGCTCATTTTTGTAGCCCCAAGTGACATCCTCCGGGTTATTTAACCAGTCCACCACTGTCTTAGAGTCTCCTTCAATCAGAAGCTGCTCCACGCCCACTTCTTTTGCAAGAAGTATTCCTTGTATTTCAGCTAATAGTTCTGCCTGGATAGAGTTTCCAACACCTAAAGGGCCAGATTAGAGTAAGACAACCTCTCCAGCCTCATTCCTCAGTACACCTCCCATCCCAGAGGGACCTGGGTTACCCTGGCTACTCCCATCTATCTCTCTTGACGACAAGCATCTGAGTCCTCTCCTCTTCCTTCCACATCTTCAACAGGTTTTGTTCTATAACAAGGGAGAGATTGAGGAGAATATTTCCCGTAGAATTAGATCAGGATGGGCAAAATGGTGGGGTGCATCTAGAATTTATGTGATAAGAAAATACCACTTAGATTAAAAAGAAATTCTATAAATCAGTTGTAAGGCCAGCTATGTTGTATGGAGCAGATTGTTGAGCAGTCGAGAAACACGTCCAAAAAATGAGTGCGACAGAAATGTTATATTGAGATGGACGAATGGAAAAACTAGAAAGGATAGGATAGAAATGAAGTCACATGTAGGAACTTGGGATTAGCTCCAATAGGTGATAAAATGAGAGAAAGTAGACAAAGATGGTTTGATCATGTGCATAAAAAACCATTAACAGCATCCATAAGAATTGAATTGTTACAAGTTGAAGAGACTACAAAGAAAAGGGGTAGACCAAAAAGGACATGGGTAGAAGTAGTAAGAAATGATTTAAGCACCAATAATTTAACAATGGATATGGCATTAAACAGAACAGACTGGCAAAACAGAGTTCATGTAGCCAATCCCATATGGTTGGGATAAGGCTTGGATGATGATGAATCTTGATTGTGATAATTGGAGATGGATTTCTAGGTGACACTTTGGCATTGTTTCGTCACTTACTACCTCTTCTCCCTCTATTTTGGTAGTACCAAATTGTTTTGAGGTTGACATTGTGGTGCTTTGGGGTGTATGTTCCTTGTCTATTTGATAATTGTTAGAAACATTATTTTGTTCTTGAAGGACCTCACTTTAGATGATTATTGGGGAAGTTGGTGCTCAAGAAAGGATTCTTGAATATTTTCCCAACAAACAAAGGCTATAGAGATTTATTGTTCAGCATTTTTGGGAAGAAGCTACTGTGGAGCACACTTTTGTTTCATGTACTACAAGGGAAGGAAGAGGTCAAATGTCCAGGTTGGATAAACATCAAATTTGATTTTTTTTTCAATTCTTTGATTATGAGCACATTTGTTTTGCTTAAAGATCCTTGTTGATGCACGCTGCTGAATTTCCTACTGTTATCAACACCAAGATCAATTATGCCTTGCACAACGGAATTCTTAAATGCAACAAGTTTTGATTAAAGGGGAGTCTTTGTCATATCTAAGGGCCGTTTATTTTTATTTTTATTTTTACTTTTATTTATCTTTTAGTTGTTTTGTGTGGCACTGGGGTATTTGATATGTTGAAATCTCTACTGAAATGTTCCTCATGCAGTTATATTTGTCGTTGAGTCTTTGTTATGTTATTAGTATGCCATTATTGTTAGAAAATTTGCCAAGAGGTGGGTTCAGTGATTGATCATTTCTTGGGTAAGAGCAATGAGCCACCATGAGTACCATCTAATCAATTGTAAGACTTATCTTACCAGGGATAAGAGCAGAAATTACCACCATAAGTGCAAGCAAGTTGATTGAATCCCTGTGGGTGTAGTGCAAGAGATAGTTGCTTTGTAGTGTAATCAATCACACTAGGATCTGCAAGTTGCCTAGTTCAAGAAAAGCTTTGAAGCAAAGCCACAAAGGCCACATTATTTCTTTTCAGGCAAGCTTAGAAAGGAGTATTGGAGTATTCAGTTTGTCTGAGGAATACGATTATTCTAGGAAGAAAATATATAGTCAGGGACTTGATGTAATTTCAGATTCATTGGGGTTTTCTTATAATTTTGGGTAGGTCTAAAGAGTTTCCCTCATCAGAGAGAGACAAGATTTGCTATGTGATTTGTTAAACCTAAGGTTTTCTCTTCTCTCACCTTATTCACAACAAGAATGATTTTTAGAGGTTGGCATTGGGCACCTCAATACTTGAAAGTTGGAAGCATGAACATGCCAAGGTAAGTTCCAAAAAGAGAATCTCCATAAGTTGGAATTTTCTTATTGGCTTTCAATATCAGATATTTTTTCTTTAACTAGATAAATAAGCTATACACCCAGAGTACGGGGTAGCAAATCCAGCTGGCACCTTTGCTTTCAAAATCAAAGATCAAAGATTCTCTTGACAAGATAATTCAATCACTGCTCCTGAAACCCCTGCTGCAGGTGAGGCTAGCTATAACCTGTAAGCTAACATTGCAGCAATCAACATACTATTATCTCTATATTGAAGTAGATGAAGTTTACCTTTACACTATTACATGGTGAAAATATCTTTACATAGCCCAAGATAAACCTAGTTGAAGGGAAATCATATTGGCTATCAATATTAGAAATTCTCATTGCAGGATAGATGAGCAGTCAACAAAGTGCATCTCCATATTGAAATTGATAAGTTTTTTCTTTACACAACTTTGGGTCAATATATCTTTATACAATTTTCTTTTATTGTAATAAAAAGGCCATTGAGTCCTAACTTTTGGCATTTTTTGCACAAAGTGGCTGCTCTCAGACTCAAACTTGCATTCTCATGCTTGCCAGCCCAAGATTTTACCATTACACCAAGTAATGGGCCTAATGGCCCCTACAATTTTCTTTCATTGTCATCTAATAGTAAGCTTCCCTTTTATTTTACTATCAAAAATAAAATAAAATAACAATTATCCAGAAGGAAGTCAAATATGAAAACTTACTCTTGAAATAAAGGGTCAGCATGGTCACGTCCTGGGTGGACATTAACTGTTAACTTCAATTTTCCAGCAGCTTCCTGAACCTGATCAAAGTCCTCTCCATTTCCATACAAATCAATTTGAAATTCAGTCAGTTCATTCTGATATGCAGTTAGCAGTTGAAGTAGCTCCATATAGCCTTTGCTCCACACCATCTTTCCAATGTAGTATGCACCCTTAGTAAAAGCTTGCTGTCCATTTTGCTGTTCTTTTTGCTTTTTCTTGCCTACTTCAAGGAACACAGGGTTGACACCATGGACATTGCAGATGATGGATCTTGGGAGATCCTGAGTTGCAGCTGATAATCTTATAACCTAACAAGAAAATGATATTTTTTGGTAATAAATAAAAAAGAAATTTTATTAAAATAGAAGAGATTACAAAAAGGTGACAAGCTATCACCTGCAAGCAGGAAAAAAAAGAAAACCAAAACCCAAACACTAACACCCACCTTTTCCTTTCCAACCCTTAATACAAAAAACTAACTCCCTGCCAAAAGCCAAAGCCCTCTAGTGAATTTTCTGTCATCAACTGATCCAACCCAGTCAGCATCCGTATACACTTCAACCTTCAAATGTCCATGCTTCTAGGACAACAAACCAGCCCCTGGAAACTCTTAAGATACCTGAGGAACCTCTCAGCTACCTCTAAGTGAGTGGTCTTAGGGGCATGCATGAACTGAAATAAGAACACCCATAGCTGAAGCAATGTCAAGTTGGGTCAAGGACAAACATAAGAGCCTACCCACAAGCCTTTTGAATTGCTTCACATCTTTAACAGTCTCGCCATGGCAGTCACCTAACCTGTGATTTAGATCAATGGGAGAGTCAACTAGTTTCACTCCTATCTTTCCTGAATCCTATAATAGATCTAGGATGTATTTCCTCTATGAAATGAAAATCCCCTTATGTGAGCAGGAAACTTCAATTCCAAGGAAATACCATAAGGGACCTAGATCATTCACTTCAAACTGAGTGGCTAGGAACTCCTACAACTTCTGAATTTCAGGTTTCCAATAAACAGTGACTACTATATCATTAACATATACTATCAGGGATGCAATATTACCTTCCCCTCTTTCCACAAATAATGTATGATCAAACTGGCACTACTTGTAAGTTGTAGCCTATTTGATGCACAACTAAATGAAACCTACTAAATCAAGCCCTTGGAGATTGTTTTAGGCCATACAAGGACATCTTCAACTTGCACACTTTTTGCTCACTGCCTTGGGCACGAAAATTAGGAAATTGTACCATGTACACCTCTTTTTCAAGATCATCGTTCAAAGAAGGCATTTTTGATACCCAACTAGTGAAGGTCCCTATTAAGGTTAGCAATTAATGTGGACTCTAATAGAATTCATCCTGGTAATCAGGCCAAATGTCTCTGCATAATCAACTCTATACTATAAATCTGAGCCATCAGCCATGTGCTTCATTGTAAACACCCACAAGTGGGAGACAAGTCTTGAACGAAACGATGAACAAACACACGTATAGGAAAAGAAAACAAAGGATCTTTGGGAAAGAGGAGTTTATGTGGGCCTTGTACTCTAACAACCGAGATGGCATATAGTTAATGAAATATGCAGCACGTAAAATAGCATCCAACCAGAAACGTTTTAGAACATGCATATGCAATAACAATCCACAAGCAACTTCAAGGAGATGGCAGTTTTTTCTTTCTACAACACCATTTTGTTTGAGTCTTTTAGCACAAGAACTATGGTAAAGAGATCCACACAGAAAAAAAACTCCATGATGTCACTATGAAAATATTCTTTGGCAGACTAGAAAACTTGGATTTCAATCAATGTTCAAAGAACCGCACCGGGCATAGAACCAAAGAGGGGAGAAGTTCATGGGTTAAAGGTTCAACCAGGGTCGAACTAGAGGTCAAACCATGATGACGTGGCATATACATATAAATACTAAAGATCATATAAATATTATATATAAGATATTTTACAACTTTTAAGATACTTGCATATGGTGTATTAATGGCAAGTCTTAATTTTTAAAGCAAATGATTAGGGTTCAAGTCTCTTAATTTACATTTTCTTTAATTAACACAAGTAAAGAGGTGGACTAATGGTAATTAAGCAATATATGAAAATAAGAAGTCATGGGTTCGAATCTTGCCAAGCACATTGTAAAATTTCTATTAGTTAAGAACTCTAGTGATTTCATGAAACCAGGACCGGTTCACCGGTTTTCTGGTTAAACCGGTCAATCATCAGTTTTCACTAGTTTTTTATTATTGGGGTATGACTGAACCGGCCAAGGTCTTGGGTCATAATTCAATCGGGCCAACCAGCCGGTCTGGTCCAGTTTTAAAAACACTAATTTCAATATGAAATTGGGTGAATATCATGCATTGGATACACCCTTGTATATCCGGAGTAATAATCAATGTGTAATAAAGTACTTGTAACGAGTCTCAGAAGGCAAAGTAACAAAGCCCCAAACATCAGAATAAATAATATGGAAAGGAAATTCAGAATTATTATTTCTTGAAGAAAAATGATTTCTCCAATGTTTGCTCAACTAACAAGTTTGGCAAGCAAATTCAAACACTAACACTAACTTAAACAATTCTAGAAACAAAATTTTCAACAACTCAAAAGATAAATGACCAAGACAAATATGCCATAAATAGGCTTGACTCTTACTAAGATGAACCATAGGCTCTGTGACCACAAGACTAGCCTTATTCTCCAACACATAGAGACCATCAACCATACTACTTCTAAGAAGCAAGGAAGGTTACTAAACAATTTAACAAATTGGTAATACTACTAACAAAAACAAATTTATAGGCAATTTGGGAACATGCAATACATTAGAAAGAGTAAGGCCAAAGGGGAGGGAGATGCTTCCTTGACCAGCTATGATGGAGAACAAGCTATCAACTAGTCTCACATTGCCCCTACCAGAAAGAAGATGATAAAACTAAAACCAATTGGACTTACCAGTCATGTGGCTTGAGGCTCCACAATCAATTATCCAAGGAGAGTCTAAAGAATGAGAAGACACATGGAAAGTTGCGGCAAAGTTACCTGATGTAGAAACAAAGGAAATCGAGGGGGGAGGGGCAGAATCCATCCATCTAATGGAGTGCCCTACCATACAGTTCAAAGCGAACATAGATGGAATTAATGATATCTTCCTTGGGATCAAAACAAGGAGAACATTCCTAATTCACAATAGTGGTAGAGGTCCATGTCTCCTAAGAAGCCATGTTCGCTAAATAGTACTTCCTTTGACCTTATTGGCCTAGTTTCTTATTTTGATCTGATGCTGATTTCTTACTTAACTCTTGAGCCCACTTCAGCTTCCCATGAAGGTCCCAGCATGTATCACAAGTGTGCTAGATATTTGGCAATGAGTGCACCATAATTTAACATTGTCATTTACTTGTTCTGGAAATCACCTTTCTTAAAGAACTCCTACCATTTGCATTTATACCCCACTTGGCCACCAAAGCAATTGACTCCCCCTCAAAGCTATTCATCACATTTCTCCTACTCTTCAATTGTACTAGGGTATATAGCTCTTGGACTAAATGGGAGATCTTTACTTCCTAGGATCTGCACCCTAATGGACTCATGCACAGGGTTCAATCCTAAAAGAAAGGAAAACACTCATTGCTGAGAGACAAGAGACTTTAAGCTTTAGCATCCTTATCACACCTTCAGTCCACAACCTGATAATGGTCCAACTCCTTCCAAATTGAGTTCAAATCTGAGTAGTATACTAAAAGACTTCTCTCCCCATGCTTACAAGTAGAAGATTCTGGTTGCAAGTGATAAATCTCTGCATAATGTCGCTGTTCAGAATAGGTAGAGCTAGCTTTTTCCCAGATCTCATAAGTTGTATCATCCCACATAAAGTTTCTTCTCACTTGAGGCAGCATAGACCCTAGAAGCCATGACATCACCATGTTGTTTTCCTGGTTCCACTTGTCATACTCAGCACTCCCAGAGTTTGGTTCCTTAATCTTCCCATTTGGCATACCCTATGTTTCCCCTTGCAGTGATATAAGGTTTGATCCCCTTCAGCCCACTCTAGGTAATTGAGTCCATCTAGGGGAATAACAACCATAGGGAAGTTAATGTCTAATCCCCCACTTAACCAGCCACAAAAACCATAGGTAATTGAGTCCATCTAGCAGAGTCTTTAGAAGACATGATAAATATTTCATGTCACACTTAATCAGCCATAAAAACCGCTGTAGATAGAGTAGGACTGTCACAAAAAAGAAAGTGTACTACAACCCAGTACTTAAGGAGGTTAATTTCTCCAATCCACACAGAATACCACTGCTGGAAGTACATATACAGCATCATTTTTTTTTATGAGAAAAGATAACAGATTTCATTAAGATCAAAAAAGAGGGAGGGATGTACATGAGGAGATGTACAAAGCCGTTTCAACAAAAAAACAAAAGACAAAGCCCACTACATTGGCAAAGTATGATCACTATACAGAAAATCCCTTCCCATCCCAGATTTATCTAGATTATCAGCCACATGGTTTAATTTTCTAGGAATCCATCTAAAGCTGCATTGTAAGTAAGAGGCCAGCTCCCTGATTTCTAACAGCAAATGAGATAGTTTCCATGGGTGCAAAGCCTGTCCTGAAGCCCAGCTTATAACATTCCTCAAATCTCCTTCAACTGCAATGAAACAGAACTGATGAGATTTGGCAATTCTGAGGCCTTCCAGGAGGGCCCTAGCCTCTGCTTCAGACGCATCAACCGCCTTTGCAAGGCCACTAAAGGCCCAAGTCACATCTCCATTCACTCTTCGGATCAAACCTCCTATTCCAGTATTTGGGCTGTTCTCTGCAGACTTCCTAAAGATGCCATCAAAATTCAGAATGAGCTCACAATCTTGTCTTGGGGTGATTTTCAGGGGAGGCTGAGGATGAAAAGGAGAGGTTGACAGAAGGGCTGTCCAATTGATACCCTCAAACACTTTACTATTCACCATCCAGCTGCTAATGTTAGCTAGGATACGATCTCTAAGAGTCTCCAAGGAGGAGTAACTCATCAAATAATCTCCTATTTCTTTCCTCCCAGATATTCCAGAAGACGACATGTACAATTCCTTTCCAGAAACAGTTTCCTCTCTTGTCCGAAGTCAACTTTAGACCTTGCCAAGAGTTGATAAACTCTATAACAGAGTTTGGAGGAGTCCAGTTAAGCCTGCCCCTAGCTGCTGAATCGAGGAAGAATTGCCAAAGACTTGTAGAAACAATACAGTTAAAGAAAAGGTGTCCAATAAATTCTCCATCCTTATAGCACATCAGACAAACAGAAGGAGAGATATGGTGGTGTCCTTGAAATCACTTTTGGAGGTTTTCACAGGTATTCAGCTTTGAGCAAGAAGCCTCCCAGACCATAAAAGAAACTCTAGGGGGGGGACTGTGTGGAGCCAAATCTTTTTGCCCGGAAAAGGAGGGGGGATGGGATGGTGGTTAGGTGCTGAAAGAAGCAAGAGGTAGTGAAGGAGCCATGTGGGGTTAAGGACCAAATAAGCTTGTCCTCAGTGGAGGGGGAGATGAAAACTTCTGAGAGAAGGGAGAGTAAGGAGGTGATCTCAGGTACATCCAAGTCTCTCAGCTGTCTACGAAAGTTGAAGTTAAAAGCAAGGCCCCCTGATCCTTTTATTAAGGTAGAAGAAATGAGAGCTTGTTTGTCACGCACTAGACTAAAGAGAGAGGGGAAGGCTTCACAGAGAGGAATGTTTCCCCACCAAGGATCTGTCCAGAATTTGATAATGTTTCCATTTCCTACTTTCAATCTAATAAGAGGAGAAAAGGAAGCAAAAGAATGGAGGATACCTTTCCAAGGATTTCGAGAGGAATGCCCCACCCCAAACTGCTTCTACCATATTTGTTGCGAATTACAGAGGCCCACAAAGAGTTTTGTTCTGTTTTGAACCTCCAAAGCCACTTCCCAAGGAGAGCCTGATTTCTTTCTGAGATGTGACTCAGCCCTAACCCCCCTTCTTTCCTTGCCTTGCACACAACTTTCCAATTTACTAGGTGGCAACCTTTCTCTCCTCCTCCCTCCCATGGGAAATCTCTTTAGATTTTTTCCAATCTATTTCTGATCTTAGCAGGAACTTTGAAGAGGGAAAGGAAGTGGGGAGATTTGAGAGTGTGGCTTTGATGAGGGTCAGTCTACCACCTTTGGAGAGATAATTTCACTTCCAAGTGCTTAACCATCTCTTGCATTTCTCAATGACAGCATCCCAAAAACTTACAGATCTCGGGTTTCTCCCAAGGGGGAGGCCCAGGTATGAGAAAGGGAGAGAATCCACCCTGCAACCCAAAGCATCCTTCAGGTTTGTCATCAGCTGAGGAGGAGTATTGATGCCTATGATACTGCTTTTCTCTAAATTTGCCTTCAGCCCTGTTAATGCTTCAAAACATTTCAAGATCCACTTCAAGTTTAAGAGGAAATCTTTTTTTTGCTTCAATAAAGAAAATGCTATCATCTTCATATTGAAGGTGATAAATTTGGATACTCTTGCCCCACCAAAAAACCTTTTATAAGATCACATTCTAAAGCCTTTTTCATGAAGGCATCCAGAATGTTTGCTACCAAAGTAGGAGAGGGGAGAGTGGACAGCCTTGCCTTAAGCCTCTGAAAGTTTTGAAGTAATCAACCAAGGCAATTCCAATGTGCCCTTTCATCCATTTAATCCAAACTTCCACAAAACCTTTGAGTTCCAAGATCCTCCAAAGGCAATTCCAATCAACCTTGTCATAGGCCCTCTCCAGATCTATTTTGCATATAACCCCACTTAGCTTTCTCTTTTTCCTATCCTCCACTACTTCATTTGCAATCAAAACCCCGTCCACAATTTGTCTCCCTTCGATTAAAGCACTCTGAGTAGGCGCTACCACATCATTCAAGACTTTCTTGAGTCTGTTTGCCAAAGCTTTTGCAATAATCTTATAGAGGCTGTTTAGTAAGCTGATAGGTCTAAAATCTCTGACACTCAGGCAACCTTCATAGAGATAAATTTGATAATGGTAGAGTTTGTAGCTTTATTGATTTTTGCTGACCTGTAGAAGTCTGCAAACACCCGCTGAGAAACCATTCGGACCGGAAGCCTTATCTTCATCAATAGAGAACACAGCTTCTTTGATTCTGCTTCATCAAATTCTCTTTCCAACCAGTTTCTACTTTCTTCAAAAATCTTCTAACCATTCCAAGATATCAGATTTGGCTGCCAAATCCTATCAGATGAGGACATGTCCCTAAAAAATCCACAATCTCCTTTTTTATCTGATTTATGTCAGCCACTTCTTGACCATCCACTTTCAGTTTGGAAATCTGATTTTTATTATTCCGAGCATTAGCATATCTGTGGAAGAACCTGGTGTTAGCATCACCCTCCTTAATCCATTGGATTCTCAACCTCCGTCTCCAATATCTTTCCTCCCTATCCACTAAAGTCTCCCATTCAGAAAGAGCCCCAGCTTTCCTTTCTTTATCCAAATTAGAAAGCTGCCCCAAGGAATCCTTTTCATCCAGCAAAGATAACTCTGTCCAAATTCTGTCCTTCTCTTTTGGAATAGGACAAAACACTTCTTTACTCCAAATTTTGAGTTTCTTCTTCACAAATTGCAATTTCTTTTGAAACTTGAAACCTGCCCATCCATCCACAGCACAATCCTTCCACCACTTGGAAACTTCAGTTTTGAAGTTGTGTTGAATCCAAAAATTTTCAAACCTGAATGGAGGTTTAGAAGGGTGAAGTTTTTCTGTACTGAGGATCACCGGCCAATGATCTGAAGTGCTTTGGACTCCAGTTTCTTGGAAAGAGCCAGGAAAATGATCCTTCCAATCTGAAGAGAAGAGGAATCTGTCAAGGCGGCAGTAGATGGCTTCTGCTTGCATATTTGACCATGTGAATCTGGAATTCTGCAGAGGTGGGTCTAAGAGAGAAAATTCTTGAATAAAATTGGAAAAGAGATGCATGCTTCTTGTCTGCCTTCTCCCATTAGATTTCTCTAAGGCAAACCTGGTCACATTGAAATCCCCAGCAACACACCAAGGAAGGTGTCCATAAGTTCCTATCATCCCTAACTCTTCCCATAACTGCGGTTTCAATCTAGAGTTATTTGGACCATAGGTCCCTATGAAAATCCAAGTGAAGCCATCTGCTAAATTGGAGAAAAGGATCGAGATTGAGAACTGTCCTCGATCGACCTCTACTCCTAACATGACAGTTTCATTCCAGATGATAAGGAGACCTCCTGAAGTTCCTGTGGCTGCAAGCCGAACCCAATTTTTATTTCTGGCATCCCAAATTGCCTTTATCAGCCTCCTATCAATTGTTTCTTTCTTAGTTTCTTGAATTATGACTAAGTCTGGATTTTCCTGGGTGAGAGTCTCCTTCACTAAATTTCTTTTCTGACCCCCTCCTCTTGAAGACATTCTTAGGTTTCTTCACTTTCTTAATTGGTCCAACCCCAAATAAACCATTTTCAATCTCTCAAAAACTTTAGACACCAAAACATCTTGACACTTTCTTTGACTTCTGAAATGTCTTACAGCAAGTGGTATCTTCTTTAGCTCCTCCAAATCCAAAGAACTCTCGTTAATTCTCTCTAACTCCAACACCATGTTCTTCTGGAAAAGCTGATCTATGGCCAAATTTTCACGCTTTTCATCTGCTGCCCCTTCAAGACCAACAAACCTTGTTCTATCAAGAACCTCTTCAACACTTAGATTAAAATCATCATGGCCAACAACCAGATTTTAATTCTTCCGACCCTTTTCCTCCAATTCTTTAAAAACCTTCCTAGCAAACTCTTCTTCTCTGAGGAAGAACAAACCCAATGTTTTATCCACCACCTCCTCAATGTCAATTACTTTCAATGATACAAATCTTATCAAGAATCTCCTTTGATCCTCCCCATTCTCAATCTCAATCTCACCATTTCCATCATCAAAAGGAGGCATAGTCCCATTTTTTTTTATCTTCCTCTCAAAAACATTAACCACCCCTGCACCAACATAACTACATTTCCTTTCTCTCTCCCCTCATCACCTCTAACAACCTCGTATTCCCCAGTATCCATCTGCTTTCAAGCACCTCTAGAACAATTTTCCCCATCAAACACTATCACCTGACTTGGGCAAACCCTGACTCAATGCCAAACACATCATCTACCACACCCCTTCCTCTCCTTAAACTTTTGTTAACC
>NW_010729144.1:1487033-1513348 GCF_000365185.1 Nelumbo nucifera | reverse complement strand
CCCCCCCCCCAGGACTTCAGCTGAAACGAGATCATCCCTCTTCTGCAGAACAAAACTAGTCTCCCCTTCATCCCAATCCTCCACCCTCAACTCAAATTCCTTAGGCTCACACTCTACACTACCATCCCCATCAAAACGTTCAGAAAGTTTTACCTCAACCCCAAAATAGGTGCCCCCACATAATTAATACCATCAATCTCAGTCATGACAAGGTCAAACTCAATATCAACATCATGGTTGGCCTTCACACTTTCCTCCACTACCAAAAGCTTCAACCCAACTGTATCCTCCCCAGGCCCCACAAGTCCAACACTGCCAACCTTTGTTGCGCCACTGGACATCTCTTGAAAAGCCAAATTAAAGTCTCAACAATAGAACTAAGGGTTTCCCCAACCCTAATCAACAGGCTCTTCTTTCTATCTGCAATCTTGGTTGAAGAACCACCACCAAGCTTCCAAACCTTACGCTTGCTATCAACAAACTTTACCTTTTGAGAAACCTTACTTTAGGGACCGCAAAACTTTTTCTCTTCAAAGATAAACAAGTCTTCAGCGCCTTCTTCACTGCATATTTCGTAATCACTCACACCCACTCAACCTTCACAACCTCGTCAAAGTGTCACTTAAAACTGCCATTGAAGCCTTCCTCTCATTCTCAAGCTCAGCCCTGCAAATCACCTTGACCACTGGTAGTTGCCGCTCCACCTCTCCTTTTAAACAGCCTCTAGCATTCTGCTCCCTGTTCAATGGGCTCCAAAGAAAATGACCCAACTCAGTCCCAACCAAATTCCTGGACCAAACCGGATTAACCCCACTTTCATCAAAAACTCACCCAACTCGCAACCCTTCAGCTTCATAGCATTAAAAGAGCTTCCCACATGTTCATCTCCACACCTGCCAACCTCAGCATCTTTGAAAAAGTTAATTCCAAAATTACACTCATCTTCAACCTTTGAACCATCTACCTCAACCTGACCTTTCATCTCCCTTCCAAAAAAAAACATGATTGTTCATCTCCCAGCTCTGATCTCCTATGACACAAAATCTCCTAACCATGTCAGAGGGTAGAAACCTTCAACAACTACCCTTAAATCATACCACTCAGAAAAGCTCAAAGCCAGGGAGAACAGGACCAAATGTACCTTATCCACTCCAATCAACAAGCATGCCATCAACAGATTTCTCCAACAGAATGGATCAACTTTCCTAAACCTCACACTGTAGGTTTTCAAGACTGCTATTCAGTCTTGATCACTAAGAGATTTCAGGCTCGATGAGAAGAGAAAGTGAAGAAGATGTAGAAGAAAGAGTGATGGAAGAGCAATAGAACACAGATTTTGAGGAGAAGAACAGAATRTCAATATTCTGCCGCCGCTACTTTAAGTTAATATATATAGGTTATGCTAGTTACATGAAAAGACATATCTGCCCATGGTGTTTACATCATAACTGCTAACAAATAACAACCAATATAAAACTGAAACTAGAAATAACAGAACAGCAAAATAACCACAGCTGTGACTAGATACATTCTACCCTATGGACAGAGTGGGACCACAGCTGTGGGGCCCACATCAATGTTCTCTACACACACAAACATTACCAACAGCATGAAACATCGGCAACTAATGGATTCCACCTAATCAATCTCAACTCCAGTGAGTATATATATATATATATACAATTCTTGGGCAAACACTTACACACACAGCCAAAGAACTACTCACTTTGTCCATTAAAACCTTCAAATCTAAAATCCCACCCTCTCAATTTAGCCAAAATCTTCCAAAACACAAATTGGCACGCCAAAGGAGATACATGCTCATTCAAACAACCACTTAAAACATACCAAAAAATGAACTAGTACCCCATTCTCTCCACTTGGAGGAAATAGAAGCAGTTACTTTCAACTCCCCTTTCAAATACAAGACAGGTTGGTTATAGAAAAGGGAAACAACTTTACTCAAATGAAGGGAAGAATACAGCCAATAGGATATTAAATCAATTTCAGTATAAAAGGCCATTACCTAATGTTGGTCCCAGTTATCTGGGGTCTTGGGAGGGGTAGACTAGGTGCAGCCCTAACCTTTGGCTTTTTCCTTTTTTGCACAAAGTGGCTGCCCTCTGAGAGTCTGACAAATTTAATATCAGGAACAAAAATAAGGGATAACATACAAGACAAATCAATTTTTCCTAACACAAACTAATGACAAAAATAAGAACCAATGTATTGAGAACTAACAAATCTAAACTATAACAGAGAAGTATAGAAAAACAAGATCAAAACAAGTAGACACCCAACAACACAGAAAGGTAACAAGAACAAAACAATAACTATAGAAGAAAGGAAAGAGATAGACATTCCAGAGTCGACATAAAATAGGACTTATCGAAAAACATCTGAACTTAAACAAACCAAGAGTCATCATCATTTCATCATTTTCATCAGTCAATTTGGCTCTGATGCCATGTTGTTGTGAGTGATATGAGTGAATAGAGGAGAGATGGGAGACAACTAAAAGAGAGAAAGAGAGAGCTAGGTTTCATGGCATGGCATTGCCTTAGGTGTGTAACATGGACCCTGACCAAAGAAGGGCAGATCGAAGAGCTTTAATGGAAAGTTCTAGAAGTGTTCCAGAAACCCCAGGAAACTTCAAGAGATTTCCAGAGCATTCTGGAAGATTCATGAAACTTTTAGACACTTGCACACGATTCTAGAGCTGTTCTAGAGCTTCCTTCTAGAGTATTCTAGAAAATATCTAGAAGAATCACCAATTAGAGGTATGACACTTGTAATGATCCTAGCCATTCATTGTAGGATATGTAGATTATATAAGGAGTCCTCTCATTTGAAAGACCACCACAGTTGTATCCAAGAAGTGTTCAAAGAGTTGTATCCCTTACTTGAGTACTATAAGAGTTTCCTTTCCAATTGCCTTCATGTCCTCTTGTCTCTAACTTGCCTTGGGAGTTGCCTAGGTCTGTGTGGGTTAAGTAAGGTGCAGACTTGTTCCTAGAGATGAAGGGTACTCAAGTGGGAAGGCCGACTTGTGGAGCAGAGAGGTGCTACCACAAGTGCCACATGCGACACTAGTGAGAATCTAGGTCCATGACATAGGGCTTTGAACCATATGCTTATCTCATTCCATCTCTCTCAAAATGTGAGATGCTTTACATTAACACTATAAATATCCAACTTACAAAATAAACCTCAATGGAGCAGATATTACATTAAATTCCCTGTTTATACTTTTGTTTCCTAAATACCCCTTTATAATACAATTTGAATATTCCAATAGTATGTTTCTAACTTATCTTATGCTTTGATCTTAGTTGTTTCATTTGAGTAGGTAGTTTGTTATGTATGGTAACAGGAACCAAGCATCCCTTTTGATGGCATTGCCATGGGGAACAGGTGCATTATTCCTTAAGGGGGGTAATGTTTATGCTTTCTCTTTTAGGACTTATTTTTCTAGAATACAATTGAGATTTTCCATGTATCTTATACAAACTTTACTTCTTTAATATAAACATTTTAGCATAGAATGAGAATGCTATAGTAGGGCCAACCACCATGGAGTTCAATTGCTCCATAGACTCCCTTAAATAGAGCACAAGAGCACAGATAGTTTCATAAACTATGATATGTAAAGAAAAGTACCTTGTGACAGTAGATATTGATAACCCACTTATTAATGTGTTTTAAAAGAAATGCTTGCAACTTTCCATTCTTCTCTCTCTTCACATATTCCAAATAATTGGTGTGGATAACCCCTATAACTAGCCGGAATTTAGTTTTCCATCTCCGTCCATGATGATACCAAGTCAGATGCTCAGGCTCCTCCAGGATAGCAATATCTGCCTCTTCATCAGGAATGATTTTTGTAATATCACCAACAGCTAGAATGCTCCTTTTCTCTTTATCAAACTGAAATCCAATAAAATGTTGTTAGAAAATTTGCATCTTGAAAAATAAGCTCTCTGGTTTGTGTTCATATGTCGGAAATTAAAATTGAAGAAGGTAGATTCAATAAAGCTGTATACAGTCATGCTTGCTGTGTAGTCCAAATCTTCATACGGTCCATTTGGTCAACTGGAATAGGGTCTGGAATTGGAATTGGAATGATCTATTCCAATTCAAACCATTTGGTTGGATGGAAGCAGAATCCTATTCCCATTCCTGGTGGAGTGGCATTTCCCCATTTAAGGGAATGGTCATTCCCTCCCCTCCCTTGGGAATGAGAATTCATTCCAGCCGAATCCGATTCCGATTCCTATCTGAACCAAACATGCAGGAGGAATAGATCATTCTGATTACAATTCCAAGGGATTGTGGTTCCAATTCCGACTGCGAGCCAAATAGACCCTTAGTTCCCAACCAGATGTTCATTTCTTATACCTGCTTCCTATGAATCATGTGGCCAATAAGATAAATTAATGCCAAATCAAGTTCCAAAGCAACAATATTTGCAGTTATAACTTACCTTTGCGGGATAGAAATGTATATTAAAACCAGATATAAATCCAGTCCTATCTTCAAGCCACCTATGTACAAAGATTTCATGCTCTGAAGGTGTGTTGAACATAATCTTGTTGGGATAAACAAGTGCTTGATCCTTCATAGACAGCCACGGAATTACCAAAGAAACATTTCTCCCCCCATCTTTCATAAGATAAGCAGCACGAAATAAAGGGTTAACAGCAGTTCCAGTCATCCATGGGAGGCTCGCAGTAGTAAATATGGCAATGTGCGGCTTTCTATCCATTCAGTCATCAAGTTAAACTGCAAAGGATGAAGGTTTCTGTGATATTAGATCTTATAATTCTAGTCAAAATGGCCAAGCAATTGAAGCCCTGCATTTTGGGTGTCAAAATTTGAATTCAAACTGCACAGAAAAATACAGATAATACATTATCAGAAGTTATTAAAATTCAAAATGCTGGTGTCGGAGAAAATGTCAGTTGTCCAAATATAGGAAACATGTCGGAAATGTCAGAAATATTTATATACATGGTGGAAACATTGTAAGATAGGCAAAAATATAGAATGATAATTTATGAAATAATAAAAGAAGCATAGGCACACCTTTTTAAATTATTATCTTGTACTAAATCATTAAACAAAGCTAAGAAACTAAGGTCAGAGACAAAAGAATACACTCTGAAGTTGTCCTGAAACCATAAGATTCAAAACTACATGGCAGAATGAGTTAAAACAAAATCTAAACTCACGTAAGATAGGCAGGCAACAAAATTGCTACTCCACATATCTATAATATTCTCAATTCTCACCAATTTATGTTATAATACAATGTCTTGTACTTTGCATAGTTTTGATAGTGTTCATTGGGGAATATGTCAATTCCAGTAAAATTTTGTGTCACTACCCATGGAAATGGAAATGTTCTGTGGAAACTCTCTCTTGTACTTCACATAGTGCTGGTAATGTTCACTAGGAAATATGTTGGTTCCAATAAAATTTTGTGTTGCTACCCATGGAAACGGAAATATGTTGTGAAAATATTAGGAATAGAAGGCAGAACGATTTAAAATAACCAAACAAATTGAAGATCACCAAACATAGTTGTCAATGTGACACCTAGGCGATAAGGCCTTTCTTAGAGGGCCACCTTGCTCAAATGCCTACATATTTATATGTAAGACACCACACAATATTTTATATTTTAATTTTATGCTATTAATAGTAGTAAAATAGATATTATTAGAAAAAATTATTCATATTGTGGGTTTATAGTATTAATATTGTTATTCTTATACTAGTTTCTTTTTGTTATTTTCTTATTTGTTTGGGTTCAACCGAGACACAAATCAGTAACATAGTCTTGAATAAAGCCTAAATTGATAAGTAAAAAAATAACTTGAAGATTTTATCCAATTGATACACAAGAACAATCAATAGGACTTCTTCTTCTTCCTAAGACCAAAACAAGGGCTCAACCCTTATGTTTTGTATGTTTCTTTCCTTTCTTATTTTTCTACTCATAAAAATGTTCCCTTTCTATCTATTGATATGGGGTTTATACTTATTCTATGAGAATTATGGTGATTATTAGTTAAAGATCACTACTTATTACTATGAAACCTAGGGATCTACCCTAGGATTTGTATTTTTTATTTTAAAAAAGTCATTTCCTAGGCAACACCTAGGCACTCCCCTATCGCCTAGCTTCGCCTTGGTGCCTTGAAAACTATGACACTAATAATATTACTTACTATCAGCTATGATCAGCCTGTCACTAATGTGAAAAGGAAAGGAGATGATAGATCACCTTACCTTAGACCTCTCTTAGCCGAGAAAAAATCCTTTACCATCAATTACATGATGTTGGTCCCAACTATCCAGCTGGGGTCTTGGGAGGGGTAGACTGGACACAGACCTAACATTTGGCATTTTTTACTTTGCAGAAAGAAATACAAGAAATAATGATGAAAGGAAATATCATGACACTGATGCTGTCTTGCACTTACATCCTTTTCACTGTTCTAATACAAATAAGATATGCTTGCCATCTTAAATTCCCTCCTTAAATGATCTGACGCTAAGATATTATCCCTAGCCAGCAACCATGCAAAATTTTCCATCCTTGGGGGAACTGGATTCCCCCAAACATCCTTAATATTAGAACTGCCATCTAATTGTTTATGATTGCCTTATAGTATGACTTGACAGTGAAAACATCATTTCTGTATATTTCCAGTTTCCAACACTTTTCATTTCCCTCTTGAATGTATGCCTTTATCTGTTCAAGTGTGCTTAACAATAAGATACCAAATCAGCTGCTCTCCTCTTGTCTCATAGCACCCACTTGCCTGGCTAATATATCATCCAATGCATTTGATGATCCCCCCACCCGCTGTATAGAAACAAACATATTCCTTGTTAGCCATTTGAATTTCTTAATTTCATTCTTATAGCACCACACAGCATCCTCAGGGTTCGTCAACCAGCCCACCACCACCTTGGAATGCCCTTCAATAGTAGTTGTTCTACTCCTAGTTGGTTTGCAAATTGCACACCTTGTAAGGCAGCTAATAGTTCTACCCTAACAGGATCTCCAAATCCAAAGGGACCCGAATAAAGAAGAACAACATATCCAAGCTCATTTCTCAGAACCCCAGCTCCTATCAAAATTCTAAATGGAGGAGAACCTTGTAACTGAAACAACCTTGTAACTGCCCTATTCTTAATGGAGGAGCACCTTGCTACTACTGACCAGTTTCTCCATAAATCATTAAAGGAGAATTGATGGAAGAGATCCAAAGTCTTTAACCAATGTATTGCCCTATTCAACATACAGTCCTTCAAGTCCTGACTGCTCCTCTCCTTCTCTTGGAAGATTCTAGCATTCCTTTCTTCCCAAATAGTCCAATCAAGGCTGCTCTAACACATCTCCACATAATTCTCCCTCTTTTTTTAGGCCAATTGAAGGTAGAATGGTCAAAAATCACGCATACTTCAACTGGCATGCTCCACCTACACCCAAACAACTAAAGGAGCCAAATCCATAACCCTATAAAGAAAGGATGAGAAATTAGTAAATGGTAAAAGTCTTCCCCATGAGCTTTATAGAGAGTACACCAATTAAGAGAAATACAAAGGAAAGGTATTCTCTTTTGTAGGCTATCTAAAGTGTTTACTTTCCCATAGTACACTTCCCAACAAAAAGCCATAATCCTTGGAGGAACCGGCCTACACCAAACTTCTTTTAAAAGGAAAACCCCATTGAATAGAAGACCGACAAAGGGACATAAAATAAGAAGCACAAGAGAATGTCCCTTTGGGCCTAGGAGCCCACACTCTTTTGTTTGGCTTAGAAGGATCCAAACAAACCTAATTAAGGACATATAGAAAATTAGAAAGAGATTTAATTTCACCATCCCTTAACCCCCTACGAAAACTAAAATCCCAATTTGGAGCCAAGGGGTTCCCAAAGGTGAAAGAAATTTTAAGACTACCTCTTTTTTATACAAAGAAACAAAGACTAACGAAGGAAAAGGTCCTTTAAGGGGCTATCTCCCACCCAAATACCCTCCCAAAAGCGGAAAAAGTTACCAGAACAAACTTCATACTTGACAACCCTAAGAAATTACAAAAGGGTATTGTGAATGGCCTTTCAAGGTGCTGCCAGAGTAGCCTACCTTAATACACCAGCATCCCACCCATTCCTTGAACTTCCTTGAATGATTCACACCACTTCATGGCAAAGTCTCTCTCTCTCTCTCTCTCCAATGGCCAATGCCACAAACATTTCTCCAACAATGCTAAGTTTTTTTGAACCACCTTCCCTAGTCCCAACCCCCCCCCCTCCTCTTTACTTTTCCCACTTAACCAGATGATCCCTTTGTCCTTGTCTCGACTCCCGAAAGAAATCTCTCATTAATTTCTCTAGCTTCTTTGCTTCCCTAGGTGGTATGCTAAAGACAAATGGAAAACAAGTAAATTCACCAATGTAACTCTTATCAAGGTGATAATACCACCCAAAGAGATGTAATTCTTCTTCCACGATACTAATCTCTTCTCAAATTTTTCTAACATTAGAGTCCAAAACTTACTCTCCCTAGGGTTTTCCCCTAACGGAAGCCCTAAATAGGACATAGGCCAAGAAGAGATGGAACACTTGAGAGACTCTGCAATAGCCTCAACATCCCTATCCTCCAAGTTGATACCCGCTATGTAACTCTTTTCTACATTTATTTTCAAATTGGAGATTCTTTCAAAACCTTTAATCCTTTTAAATTTGCCACCTTCTCACTAACACCCCATATTTACTTGCTACTACCCTCACCTACAACTCTCTCCTTCTCTAAATAAAACCTCCACAGCAACTTGGCAAGTAGTAGTTTGTTAAGAGCTTTAATCCTTCTAATCCCCAAGCTGGCATTTATCTTAGGTCTGCATACCCACCCCCAATTAACAAGATGGAACTTCTTCCTTATCCCCCTTCCACTCCAAAGCCTCCAATCCTAAATGTTTGGTATAATGCTTGGACAAAGATGATAATATAGCTCAGCTGTATCTACTATGCAACCTTTAAAAGCATAAAATCCAAATGTATGGTGTATTTCCAGGGACAAAACTAATGGTGGCAAACCTTGACCCAACATGTCAACCTCTGAGATTTTCCAACATTCAAGCTTTTATGGATCAACCTAGTTAATAATTTGGTAAGTTTTTGGTATTTTTCACTAACCCTGAGAGTAATAAAAGGTTAAATGCCAAAGAAGGGAAAGATTTTTCTATGAACCTGATCAGGCATCCTTTAACCCACAATCCAACCCAAGCATGTGGACCTACAAGCTTAAAAGGAGCCAAAGGCCCATGAGCTTAGGCTATGCTAGCAAGACCAACTAATAGTATTCAAGTGAGTTTGTTAAACTCATATAGGATATATGAAATTTCTAGAAAGTCTTTCCCCCATCAAATTTCTTTTTCTTTGAAACATCTATATTTTCTTTCTAGCTCAACTTTTTCCAGTGGATCCTCAAGAGATTATAAGGGTTCATTAATTGGAAATAATTTTATTATTTCAGCTGCATGTTCAAGTAGATGTATGCTAGATCTCAATATAAAAATGCAATCACTCTTCGATATAAAAATGTAATTATCTATCTATCTATTACATTTTCATATAAAAATGCAGTCACTCTTCGATATAAGTGACAAAAGAATGATCTAATTATTGAATGAGCTTCTCAATCATTTGTTTGTTTTATCTGACTCAAGGATCTGCTACTGTTGATTCCAGTAGACTTATCTCCTTATTTTTCTGTTCTATTTTTTCTTTACTCTTCTTCTTTTTTTTCCAGTAATGCAGCTTTGGTCCCCATAGGGGCAATGTGCCATAGCAAGTTAGAGTAGCAGTGATGCACATGAAGCATATTGGAATTCATAACGAGGAAAGCATGCCTTTCTGCAAGTTTGAACCCTCACATCCTCAAAGGGAATGATGCCAACTAAGAATCCAGACTACACAGTCATTGACATTCTTAATTCTATTTCATTTTTCTAAAGCTGCTATTATGGAATTAACTCATGTAACCTCTCAATCTAGCCTCTCCACTTCTCCCTCTCAGCCTCAAAACCCTAATTAGGACCCTAAATGAATATTAAGCACCTCTTCCCATAAGTCATAATCCCATTCATCAAGATCTATAAAAATTTCTATCACAACTTGAGCCCCTAAACCTAATATTAAGCTTAGCCAACACCACCTGTTCTTCCTTAACTCTTTAAAGCAATTTCAC
Source organism: Nelumbo nucifera (assembly GCF_000365185.1). Next base: position 1,503,083 of record NW_010729144.1, on the reverse strand, counting down.
CCTACAACATATCATAGCTATTTGTTATGGGCTAGACATCAAGCAGTCAGCCAGTCATACAGAAGGAATTTCTTTGCATTGGGTTTATTTTGATTGCAATTTCTTTCAATTTTCAAATATAAACCAGTCTTTCACACAATGAAATATGCATTTCATTAAGGAAGTAAAAAGAAATCAGACAATTAAGTTCATTAAGGAAGAGCATCATAATTTTTATTCTTTTATTAAAAAACATTTTTATTTTGAAAATTCCATTCATTAAGGAAGCAAAAAGAAATCAGAAAATTAAGTTCATTAAGGAAGAGCATTTGAGCATATTTTTTATTCTTTTATTAAAAAAAAACATTTTTATTTTGGAAATTCCACTTTAACAAGAAATAGCATCTTCAGAAAATTATCTTGACATTCTCTGCCAAACTCACTTTACCATGACAAAAATTAGTGCATTTTGACACCATTAAACCAGTGCATATGATAGTACTCCATTCTGTAACTTCATCAGAAAACTATAGATACTCATAACATTTTTGTAATTTTATTTCCACTGTATAATGAATAATATGATGAAAATGAAAGAAATGGCTTCAAAGAGAAATAAGTTAGCATGGGGTATGGTCCCAAGGTAAAAGCAAAAAAAGGCCATGTTGGCCAGAAAGTCCACAACTTGGTGGATCTTTTGTACTAATTCATATTTCTTGGTTAAAAGTATCAGCACACACTATACACAAAAATTGTGTATTGCACTATTCAAAGGACCAAGGTAATACTCATGAATTAAAATTGTTTCAAGTTTAAAGCTTTGAATCAAGCTATATCTGAAAAGAGTATTAACCATTGAACTGGTGACCCTGATAAACGATAGGTCCAACATGATACAATATGTATCCATACTTCGACTGATGTCATGCTTCTCAATCCAAAAGATCAATTTTATTGGAAAAGCTCCTTTCAAACCTGGATTAAAGGTTAAGTGTTAAAAGCATGGTTTGTAATGTTGATATCAATGAACATTTCACCATGTAGAGTTGGAGAAATTTCGGAGATATCTCACTAATTTCACTAAGATATTTGGAAAATCTAAAAAATCAGGAAAGTTTTCTAGAAACATTAAACTAGTTAATAAGCCTTCAAGAGATCATTAGAAGAGATATAGTTGCACATTTAAGGTTCAAAAAACCATAACAAAAATTGTATAAATCAAATAGGGAAAAGTTAATCAATTGTAATAGGTATGCTTCTCCTTTCCCTTTTGGTCTTTAGCCATCTTCTCTTCTTTATATATGTCAATTGCTTGCCATTTTAACTTGTGCCTTTAAGTATCAGAAAGTTATTGGGGATATTTGGAAAAAAAGAGATTCCCGGAAGATTTTGTATGGCCACCTAGCAAATTGGGATATCAAGGATATTTCACCAAATATCGCCAATATTGCAAACCATGGTCAAAAGTAGCCAAGTTGGTTGGGGAGAGACCACAAAGATAAAAGTCTAACAGACAATTTTGAAATTTTCATGGATTCTGATGCTCAAGCACAAAATAGTCTTTAATCTAGACCACCTTTTCACGAAAACTTGAAAACCAATTCCCTGAATCCTCTTTGGTTCAACAGAAGGGCCAGGGTTCTGCTTTGATATTTTCACTCTATGAGATCATGAAAAAAAACACTATTATTTGTGGAGTTTTCATCTGGCAGAGAGAACTAAATTTCATTAACTCATTTGGCTGATTGGCTCGGTCAGGGCAAAGATGTTTAAGGTATTTGATGTTCCAATTTCACTGGGACGGAATTAGGGATTATCATTTATGATCCAGCCTGGCCCGGCCCGTAAATTTCCAGGCCCGGGAAGCCATGTTTCTATCAAGTTGGCCCTGCCTAGACCCACATCAAGCCTGCACACAATGTAGGCTGGGCCCAGGCCAAGCAAGCCTTAGGCCCTACTGGCACAGCCCTGCCCAGAAATTATTGTATATAATATCTATATACATCTACATAAGGCGTCAAAAAAAATTATCTATATAAATGTAGTATGTATGGCATGTATATATGGTATTGTATATTATTGTATACACAATAACTTTTTAATATGTTTTTTCTGTAACTATGAACATAAAGTTAAATTAAAATTTTAATTTTAATTTATATGGGCCAGCCCAGATGTCCAGCCCAACACTACCTGGACCAGGCCCAGGGGGCTGGCCAGGCCAGGCCAGGCCAAGGCAGGCCTTAATACTGTTGATACCCTATAAAAACGCGGCCTGGCCTGGCCCATGATCATCCCTAGATGAAATATTTCACATGACATTTTGACTTTGGGTTAAGAATGATGCCAATAAGTATAGAGCAGGAAAAATATATATAATCACAGACGATGCATATTATGTCTCTGTTAAATATACAATAATTAAAGAATTTACCATAATGAATTCAGATATTAAACTCTCTGAGATTTTACTTCAATATATGAACATTTTATTTCTAAAACAATTGTTATTTTCAAGTATACTTGTTTACTGATATGACGATGATAATGATAACAGCATCAGCAATAACAGCTATAACAAAATGGAGCCTCATTTAATTAAATCCTATTGCTTGACGAGCTCATGGGAACATATCATAGAAGTTCATAACAATCCGTGTTGCAGCAATAATAGAAAAGCATAAATTCACCACAGTCTGTAAAACAGCCAATTCATAGATGAAAAGAAAGAAGAAAAACAAAAGAAAAACGAGGATTAGCGAAATAATGACCCAAGAGAAGACTGAATACAACCAAAAGGTCAAATTTACTCGGAGTTAGCGAGTTCTCAATCAATAATATAAATTTAAATTATCAACTTCCTGGAGAATTACAGATTTGTGATTGAAAAAGAACATATCCCAACTCGAAAGCTAAACATAAAACAAGTATACCCGAAGCAGGAATTCGAGAATGTCTAACAGAGGGACAAAGAAAATACACTGAAGAAATGCCGATTAGTTGGTTGTTGTACCTTTTTCCGGAACCAAAAAAATATCAAATCTGAAGAAACACCGATCGAATTGATATAAGATTGCTAAAAAAGCTGAATCATGCAAAATGATTATTGAATTAGGGCAGAGTTCAGAAGGAAGAGATAACGTGAGGGATTTCTTCCCTTTCAAGTTTTTCAAACGAAGGTTCATTCAGTGTCGCCATTCAAGAGGAAAAAGAGTATCAGCAGAAGAGGGAGGTTTTCAGTGAGATTCGAATCCGACGGCTATTATGCATTGGGAAGTCCCTTTCTTTATTACCTGTACGAGAATATTCGACAGAGTACTTCCGATGGAACGCTGCAACGCTAATTATCCACGTGTCAAAATTCTATTGGTTAGAAATGTTTAGTTGCCTAACCCTGTCTTCCCCTTTGATTTTTTTTTCATATTTTTGGTCAATCTCAACCCTTCAGCCAAGGAACTAACTACACAAAAACGAGTAGCCGAAGAGTAAGATGTAATATTCCCTCTCAACTAAGGCAAAACCTCGAAGAGTAAGATGTAATATTCCCTCTCAACCAAGGCAAACAGTCTTTCATTTCTTTTAAGTTTAGCAACGGAGGAATGCTTGTGAGTTGTGTTGTGAGCACGAATCTATTCTATCAACTTTAATAGTTAAAACTCAATTGCTTACGTCAGCTTCTTTCTCAAGGCGTCGTTCATTTGCCGGTATTTACTTTTTAGAGGGGTAAAAAGGTAAAACGAATGGGCCCAAATTGGACTGCAACTTGCATCAGGTTAGCCCGAATCCAAATCCAATTTGGAAAAAATAAAGAGTAAGGTTGGCTTGGATTGGCTTCAAGTTTAGGATCAAGATTCAAAATATCGTGGACACTAAGTGTATAGAAACAGCAATTTAAACAGACGTATTAGGATACATCTTAGATATGCATTTGTATTGACGAAAAATTAAGATATGCATTGAAACACTATAAATACTTTAATAAATCATAAAAATACATCAATAATATTAAATATAAGACATCAATGAGATATATACATATATATTTTTTAAATTAATATACTTTAATGGTTTATAAAAAAATACATTGTAGTTAATTATACGTTCATTAAAAAACCTATACTTAACTATAATTTATAAAATTATAATTGGGATGGGAAAACCCAACTCATCTATCCAACCATAAAATATGCATTGGTACAACTTCTAAGTGAAAATATAAATAATAATTATTTACTTTTATTTTCAAAATTTGTAAAAAATAAATAAACATTATATAATATATTCAAAAAATAGTTATTAAAAAAGAAATTTCAAATGCTCCGTGGATATGATATCATACAATTATAATATATTCAATCATTGTGGTCAAATGGTAAAATATAATTAATTATTATTTATTTTTAATTCTAAAAATATAAAAAACAAAAGAAGAAAGAAGAAATTCCAATTGCTCTATGGATATGATAGATAAATCTATAGATCTAAAACATACTAATTCTTTATAAGCAGAGAAAAAATTACATTTTCAAATTTTTTGTTAATTTATATTTTTCCCAAATATTTTTATGAAATTTTCATAGAGCTATTCACAACACAAAAGAAATGTGATTTTGAATGTAAGAAATGTATATCAACATAAATTTAAACATTCAAGAAAAAAATCACAAGATATTAAAAAATTTTGAAAAAACTTACCTACTTTTACCATAATTTTTCAAAATTTTAGAAACCACCAAAAAAAATTAACGATGTACGCTTTGTTTCTTGCAAATTTTTGCATATCTAACACCTTAAGAATGAGTTTTGGAGTTTTAGAGTCATTTGGGGGTGAAAGAAAGGCTTATTTCAAACGAAATATGCAATTGATACGCCCCAATACACCCTAAATAGAGCCTGATATGAATTTGATACGGTGGAAAAAAGACGATACAACCGATTTTCCACCATATCTCATATCGAACTTTTAGAGATATGATATGATATGCCTTGTATCGAACATATCATATCAAAATTTGAAGCCTTGGTTAGGATAGGGTTTGGGTTGAAAGCATGAACCAACTTAACTTTGTGTTGGATTAGAGTTGAGGCCTTGACCAACCCAATCCAACAAAAACCCCAACTTAACTTCATATTTGCTTGCGTTCATAAATGTACTCATGTAATTTATGCATTTATGTATTTATGCAATTACTATTCATGCGTTCATTGTAATTTATGTATTGTTCATAAATGTACTTATGTATTCAACCATGCATTCATAAATGTATATTATATATCTATATATTTATAATTTATGTATTGTTTCATTGTAAGTGTTATTCAAAAATCCGATTTATGCATGTATATATACAGGGTTGTCAGTGGTATTCAAAAATCCGATTTTGAATTCGAGATTCAACATAATTGAATCAAATTCAAATAATTCGAAAATCATAATTTTGTCGAACTTGGATATACTATTCATACCATTTAGCTAATTGGATACAAATTTGGATATGACTTGATTTGATTCGATAAATATCCGAAATCGACCGATTATTTAATTCTTATATATAATACATAAAATATTTAAATGTTTTATATAATTTATACATAATAATTAAATTATATAAATAATTTATATATCTATATACTTTATATAAATAAAATATTTATTTATATATTTATTAATTACCTAAAATAACTAATTGGCTGAATCCAAATCGAATCGAATATTTAATCCAATTCAAATTCAGATATTAATTTTTAATATCTATCAAATATCGAATCAAATTCGGATATTGAATTTTCTAATTGGATTCGAATTCGATCCATTTACACCCCCTATGTGTGTGTATTATATGTTAATTAAGTTTAAAGGCAATTTTTTTTCTAAAACATGATAATCATGTTCTTTTACACATAATGCTAATATTGATTTAAAATGAACAATTATAATTAGCTAGGAAGTAAGTACATTTGGCAAAATGAAGTAGAGAAATCAGGCCAACCCAAGACTAATTGGAGCCTAACCTTTATGATTGGGTGAGAGATAAGGTCGGGGTTCAACAACTCAAGTTGGATTAGGGTTAACCTCAACCCGACCTAACCCGGCCCAACTTGCACCACTGCTCTCAAACCCCCTAGAAATTTTGTGGGTTTTTGAATTAAAAAAAAAAAACAAAAAATAAACATGAAGATATTTTATTAAAAAAAATTGAATGAATCCACTGCTGTGGATAGGGGGAGCAATTATGGATGTCTAATGAATTTACATTGTATTGGCCCAAGGCTGGCCCATTCAAATTTTTACAAAATCCCAACCTGAACCCACCCACTTTGCATCCTTACCTATGGAATATTGGCATCCAAACACCAACTCAAGCTTTGCATGGGTCTCTTCTAGTTCATACTTTTATGGTACTCTCTAGTTGCTTTTCCCTTAAATTAAGGCTACAAAATGGGTGGTTGTATGTAGCCGAGACTTAGGATCAAATCCTACTATCACTAGGGTTGGTGTTATAGGTATGAATGGCAAGCGGGCGGGGATCAAATTCCTCGTTTCCAACCTCGATTCTAAAATTAATCCTCATCCATGTCCTTGATCCCTGTCGGGGATAAAATTTGTCCTCCATCCCCAATCCCCGATGGGGATGGGTTCTCGCGAGACCCGAATCCCCAAAATTTTTTAGATAACAGTATTTTTTTATAAATAAATTTATTTAAATAAATAAAAATTAAATTATGAATAATATTTTAAATATGTTTCGATATATAGAAATAATATAATTATATATATATATATATATATAATCAGGGTCGGAGCAGGGCAAGGACCTCAATCCCCATCCCTGACCCCATCAGGTTGGGGAAGTCAAATGCCCATCTGGGATGGAGAAAATTGCCATCCCTAGTTATAGGTAGGGGTTGGGCTACTCCCCTCCCTTTCCCTTTTGTATAGTCACATCATCATCATCATCATCATCATGCATCCATGCTTTATCCCAATTATATGGAATCGACCACATCACTGATGTTTTGTCATTCAGATCTGTTTAATTCTGCATTGTGTTCCACAATTGATAAGTCTTTTAGATAAAAGAACAGCAAAACAACATTCAAGTATTAACTCCATATATAGTTGAGAAAAAGCTTGGATGATAATGATGATGATTCATTGTGTAACTCAATGAAGCGGGAAAAAAGTATCTATTTGTTTGAATTGGATTTGAATGTGATCTAATTGTGGAGATTTATTTATAATTGTATCAAAATATTGATTTGCTCCAATCTAATAATATGCAAATATGTGCTTAGATAGTTAAGTAGCAAACAAACTATTGTGTATCTTGAACCTCCAAACCAAAATAAGATAAGAAAAACAAATTTTGGTCATATGCTAAAGGCAAAACATGACGTCTTGTTGTAGATAGTTAAATAGCAAAAGCAAAGAAAAAAACTAGGGATGTTCAAGAATATAATTTTTTGTTTTTTTTTTAAACAAAAACAAATGAAACATTAGCAAAAACAATAAAATCTTGTTGACGTGGTAATTGTTTTTGTTTTCAAAAATAAAATCAACCATGTTGTCAAACACCACATAGGTTGTTTGTTTTATGTGATTGTTGAAGCAACATTCCCAATTTTATGAGAGTCAGATAGGTGGAAGAATTATGAGGGCTCTCAATAAGATGCACTTGATGGATATTAACTCTCACCCACGGTTTTTAAAACCGGACCAAACCAGATGGTCGGACTAGAAAAACCGGTAACCGTTCAGCCCCTCAGGTTTGGTTATACTGACTCGGGCAGTCAAACCGCTAAACCGTTTGACATGGGTAGCAGTTCGTGGGTAGTGAAATTCATTTTCGCTCGATTTAAAAAAATGCTATTCATGTCCCTAGTCCCCTAATTCCAGCCTTACGTTAGGGTTAGAAAGAAAAAGAACTCACCCTCGCTACTACTCGCTGAATCCCCACATCATCCCTGTTCGGCATCACATGAAGTCCCCGTCTACAAACGTCATCTCTATTCCGATTCACTTCGTATCGGAGGAGAAACGACTGGCTGCTGCTTTGAAGATTTAGAGTTGTTACTAGGGATTCTTGGTTAGAAAGAGCGTGAAGAAAATTTCTGATATTAAGAAAGAGGTAGATGAAGTTGAACAGCGGATTTCAAGGAGGGCGACGATGGATTTGGTTCCTATGTGACGCAGCGTGGAAGCAATGAGAACCGGAGCTGGCTATGCAAGCACTGGGCGTTCGCTAGCACCTAGCGAATAACACCGATTTCTCTAGGAGAGAGAAAAGGTGGCGAAAACTCAAAGAAGAGAACTCAAGAAAATCTAAAGTATGAATTGATGAATAACTTTGGGAAAATAGCAGTATTTATAATACATTTGGAAATTGTAAAAGAACTAGGAAATAACAAATAGGATAGATATCAAAACATCTAATCTGCTAGGATTCTTCTTGACTTGATCTCCACCGTCCGATCCCCTTGGATCTTATCCATGCATGAGTTATCCTGATCTTGGTATGCATCTTGGATTATCTTGAACTCTTTGTTTCTTGGATGATTTTGGATTCTTGAATTCTTGATTTATCTTGAATTCTTGATGTATCTTGGACTCTTGAATTCTTGTTGTATCTTGGACTCTTGAATTATCTTGGATTCTTTGAGTACTTTGGCTTATCTTGAATTCTTCCTATGAGTTGTCGTCCATATGATGAGATGGGCCTCCTTGATGAGATAGGCCTCCATCATTCTCCCCCACTTGGAAAAGACTTGACCCCGAGTCGTGGCTAGGATATGCGAGGGTCGTCTCTGGTAGGTAGCGATAAAGGTCAGCAAGTATTAAAGCATTGGGAATTTGTGTAGTAGCTTCCCCTGAGAAATTGTTAACATAGATTGCAAATGCTCTCTTATCACATATACGGTAGGCTGACCAACATGGATGAAGTGTTTTGGCCGCTTGCTCACCATCAATTCCCTTCCCTGATTCTGTCATCCAATAAAGGGCTTGTTTCTGATACGGCCTTAGACCACACATGAGTGTTTTTGACGTCGGCCCCAAGTAATGATCCAGAATTTTCTGGAAGGTTCCCCTCCTTACCACACGGAGCTCAAGCGCTCCAATCGCATTCACCTTTCGGGAACTAACATATCCTGCATCAACGAAAGATCGATCCAAACAATCGCAACACTCATTCAGCACTTCATCGCTGGCCTCACTGCTCAGCTCCCAGAAGATGACGTAGTGTCCAGGGTCCATGGACACATCCACATGGCTGGTGAAGTCGATCACCTCAACCTTTGCCTTCTTCATTAACAGCTTCCCACCTGCTTCAACTGCTAGCTGCAAATCTTTCTCTGTGTTCTTGTCTATTTTGATGCTTAGTAGCAAATTCCTCCGGCATACAAATGGAAGCTCCGGGGTGGAGTTATGGAATCCCATCACTTTAACCACGTCCCCTAGCCTGTATCGGTATAGACCTGCAAAGTTGGTGACGATGATCTCATACTCTTCCCCAATCTTCACTTGAGTCAGACCGATCGGTTCTGACTCAGCGTAAGAGTAGGTAGCAGCGGTCTTATTCTGTTGCTGAATACACTGGTGAATCTCATCATTTTTTGGACCTTTTGCATAGGTATATTTTGAGTGATAAGGTAGCTTTAGGATGAAATGCTTAGTTGTCATTGCATTCAACAAGTGGCCACCTACATTTATTGTTGCCTTCCGCATCATTGCAACGATCATATGGGGGCTCTCCGGTATCCCAACCTCTAGGAACGCATTCATCATGCGTGAATTATAGATGTTGATCCAGAATGCAAGCTTCTACTGATGAGTAAGACCATCTAGGTTGACAGATGCAAGCTTCCCAAGAAGCGGCTTCAATCTCCGAATCAGAAACAAAGAGTTTGTTCTTCGATTTGGATCAATTGAACTAGCTTCGATTACAAACAGGTGTTTGTATGGACCAATATCCCTCTTTCCAAATTCTGAACAAATACCATAAGGATCTCTGAACTCTGGTTCTGCATATGTTTCATTAGATGTTAAGGAAGACAACATTTCGAGTTCCATTCCCCTGTTCTTCATCCTCCTCATCCTCAGGAAAATGCTTGACAGGCACTTCAAAATTTCTTCTGAGATTTTGTTAGGACCGTTACTCTCTCCTTTTGGTGTTGTTTCTTCAGGAACAACTGATGCGCTTTGTTCTTCTGTGTCTTGTTCTATGGCTCCACATTCTAACTGTAGTTTCAGAGGATCCAAACGCTTCTCTACTGATCCATTCTCAATGGGGGGCCTCTTCACTGGGGTTCTGATTTTTGTGTCTCTATCTTTTGGGGATTGCCTGTTGTTCTTTGATGAATTAGTGCAGGACTGATTCTCTTTTCCCCGCGCATCTTCTGAAAAAGCCGATGAAGGATGAGCTTTCTTCGATGGTTGTTTCCCATTTGAGGGCCGAATAGAACGATGCGTTGTTCGATCGGAAATAGGCTCAAAGGCCAACCGGGTCGAAGCCGACAAATTGCCAGGAATTGAAGGTAGAATCCTTGCGGTGGATGTCTGACGTAACCACGACTTGAACCCAGAAATGATGTTGCACTATCAAGAGGAACGTGGTACAGACTGTTACCGGCAATAACTGGAGCAACGCCGAGTTCTACTTCGTCGTCGTTATCATCATCAAGAACAGGATTCCGGGGTATAGGACCGATGAGTGGTCTACCGTGGTTGTCTCCTCCGGTTGGGTACGGGTTATCCCGGTTCCTTGGAACAACCTTTCGTAATAAGATTCGTAGTTGTTCAGCCATCTTTGCCAACTGCTGTTCGAAGTTACGTGTGGCCGTGCGCTGCTCTTCGATTGCTCTCCAAATAGGATAGATATCAAAACATCTAATCTGCTAGGATTCTTCTTGACTTGATCTCCACTGTCCGATCTCCCTGGATCTTATCCATGCATGAGTTATCCTAATCTTGGTATGAATCTTGGATTATCTTGAACTCTTGGTTTCTTGGATGATCTTGGATTCTTGAATTCTTGATTTATCTTGAATTCTTGATGTATCTTGGACTCTTGAATTCTTGATGTATCTTGGACTCTTGAATTATCTTGGATTCTGAGTACTTTGGCTTATCTTGAATTCTTCCTATGAGTTGTCGTCCATATGATGAGATGGGCCTCCTTGAAGAGATGAGCCTCCATCAATATGGATGCGAAGGAGCAGTTGAGAGTGAATGAGACTCTAATGGCTTTGGTTTTTTGGCTAGATTCAGTTCGAGGCATTGATTCTGGGGTTAGGGAGTGCCAGAAGAAGGTTATCAGGAAGGCTATTGCCTTGCAAGAGATGGTGGATGCCATTATTGCTGATGATCAGGCTACCACTGTGGTGGATGGTGTTAGCTCCAATGGTCAGATTGTAGGAGCGGACGATGGCGTCAATTGTTCTTCAAGTGCATCCGAAACTTTCGCTGGCGATGGTGGTCGATCCCTGGACCTTGAAGAATTAACCAATTCTTCTAACCAATGAGAAGTCACTATTTCTCAATTATTTTTCATTTGCATATTCTCATTTGTACTATATTATTTTTGTATTTAGATAGTTTTATTTTTTGTATTTTTCTGTATTTTTTCTGCTTTTTATACTATTTTTATTATTTATAAATAAATTTTTTATTTTTAATTTTTTTTATGATGTCACGGGTCAAACCGTTTGACCCAGACGGTTGAACCGCTTAACCGGAAACTGGTCCCCTGACCGGTTCTGTTTCCGGATCATTTTTAAAAACCTTGCTCTCACCATTAAGTATAAATATTTTCCATCATCTTTTGGCATTGCGATATATAATCTTTTTGGATCCAGAATCCCATTACTAGTGTGCAAGTAAGGGGGTGTTTGTAACTGTGGTGTCACATTCTCACTTAAACTCCAATAAGCACCATTTTTTTTTTATTCTACCAAAACCATTTTTGGATGGGCTGATTAAAATGTTACATAGTACCAAATACCATCTAAGGGAAGAAAATATATAATTTTTAGTTCATGAAATTAAGGACAACTAAAAACTTACATGATAAAGCAAAGATAATGACAATTAGTTTTCTCCAAATTGGTAGATAATTTCTATTTTCAACTTCTACATTTGTTGTTTGCTCATAAATTTCATCTATGCAAAAGTGGCACCCAAGTAGTTTGAGATTGAATCTAGGATTTGATATTAATAACTGTAAGAAAACCATGATGCTGAATCGTCTTTATAAGGCTTTGTTTTGCTCTGGCAACTTGGTGCTTTTCACTGGTAGCCAGTGTCTAAATCTTCAATCAATGTTATTAATATAACCTCTTGTAAATATGGTGTTCCCAACAAACATTTGCTTTTAAAGTTCTATTTTATCAATATAAAACTTGCTAAAAGAAAGAAAGAAAGATAGAAAGAAAGAAAGAAAAACTCATAACAATTAGGTGGTAAGTATATTTGGGCCAATTTGCTTAATGAGTAGAGATTGTTCAAACTCCATTTGGGAAGAATGCAAATACAAATATGCACAGTTCATACACATTTGTATTTGCATTCTTCCCAAATGGAGCTTCAATATCTAATAGAATAAGAAAGAGTTTAAGAAAGATATTTTTCGACTTCTGAATTTAGAATTACAACCATTTTTGAGATTTACTTTGAATTGGTTTGTTTAGTTATACTGTCAAGTTCTTGCCACATTCATCTTTGTTTGCCTAATTAATTTGTTATCTCATTGGAATATCATAGAAAAACAGTGGCTTTATCTATAAAACTTTTGCTCTACTTGGGATATCAACACAAATAGAAAAACAACTTTCTACCATTACTTATTCTTTTATCTCTTCTATTTTCCCTAAGATGAATATTCTGCTAGTTTTATAATTGCATACTAAGGATCGAAATATCCATACATCTTTTTTTTGAAAGGTGCAAGTTATATTAAGGAGAACAAACATATACATAGTCCTCTACCCTTGGTATCCCATCTTGATTGTAATTACAAATAAAAGAGGATAAACAGTGAGTTTTTGCTACTTGGGATACCGTATGGGTAGGTTTATTAAAGTTTCGATATACAAAAAAGAATTTCACATTTTTAAGTTTCACAAATAAATTCCTAATCCTTTGCAAAAGCCAAAGGCAAGACCAGGGAAGATCTTATTTCTGATGAAGCGCCTGCACAACCAGTTTAGCATCAGAATATATACAAACTTCTTGGCAATACTAGTTGGACAGTTCTAACAGCACCTGCATGATCGCATAAAGTTCAGTTTGTACAACAGAAGATACTTGATCAGTTCTGCCACCCAAGATTTTTAAACAAGTTAGATTTCTGGATAGAATTATGAATCCATAACTATATAAGTTGTCAGAGATTTTTCCTGCATCAGAGAAAATAATAAGATCCGTTGTAGCACTGATAGTAATAGGATATTTATCCATAATATTTCTTAATGTTGAGGAATTAGAGTTGTTTTGAGGGGAATTAGAGGTTATGATTGAGTGATTAATTTGATGAAGTAGATTAATAGGTTGAATCACTCTATCCCTAAAGCATTTCTCATTCCTATCATACTAAATATAATATAATGCAATAGCAAGCCAGTTTAGTATATCCATAAACAAAGAGTTATCATCCACACGAGTATAGAGATTATGAATATTAGTAGCCCAAGAATCTCGGAAGATATTTAAAAAATTTATATTCTAAGGGTTGCCAAATAATATAGCTTGAGTATAAGGAAAGTTTAAAAATAAATGGGCTATAGTTTCAAATTCTATCTCACAAATAACACAGAATTTTTGATTATTTTCTAAACAGATATTCTCTTTTACAAGAACAAAATTATTTAAAATTCTCCAGAGGAAAAGTTTAAATCTAGGGGCGGTATACAACTTCCAAAGCTTTTTGGTACAGAAACTGAGATTTGAAGGGAGTTGAGAGTATGAGGAATTGAGTTTACACATGTATTCTCTTTTTGTGGTAAATTTACCAGAGATAGGGGATAATCAGATCCATGTAATAGAATTAGAATTCAGAAAAAATGGGGGTCTCCAAAATTTGATTAGCCTCAGTCGAAGAAAATAAAGAGTTTATGATTTCGACATTCTAGTGGCCATTGTGGATTAATTGGGAGATATTTACCTGTCTAAGATTAAGGGCCAAGGGGAATGGAATCTAAGAAAATTTATGATTTTTTTGGATCCAGGTAATTGTTCTATTGGAAATGAGTTCTCATTTACTAGAGCTCCACATTCAGAAGCCCAAGTCAATAAGCGTTGAACCTATGGATTTCCAAAGGATAGACCCTATAAAGAGAATAGAATAAGGAAAAAGATTTTTATCTTTAAAATATTTTGATTTCCATATTTGTGCCCAAAGTTTATGTTGTTCAATAAGGAATTTCTAGGTGACTTTCTTAAGGAGGCTTTGATTAACCAGGGTTAGATTTTTGAATCCCAAGCCTCCTAAATATTTTGGAATGATCAATTTATTCCAAGCACACCATCGGTAGGGATGGGTTCTTTCTTTAGAGACTCCCGACCAGAATTTTGTTATTAAGATTTCCATTTGGTCAATAGTTTTTTTTTGTTTTTTTGGAAATTTGATTGGGGACATAGCATGTATAGGAATGGCTTGGAGAACCGATTGGACTAACACTTGCTTTCCTGCCTAATTGATGGTTGTTGCTCTCCAACTATTTAATTTTGCTTTTATATTATTTAGGATAAAAGATAGTTGAGCATGTTTATTCCTAGACCAAAAAAGGTGCAGACCAAGGTGTTTAGAGTTCTCTAGCAAGGGATCCATTTTTAATTGTCTTCTTATTAACCTTTGGAGTCTTGGGTGAACACTCTTGCTACAATAAACCCCTAATTTATCCATGTTAATCATTTGTCCAAAAACAGTCTCGAAGGAATTTAGAATCTGGAGGAGGTTATCAATCTCTTCCTATGTGCTCTGATGAAAATCATAATGTCATCGGCAAAGAAAAAGTGAGAGATTTTAGGGTAAGAAGAGGAGATAGAAATGCCTTGAATCTTCCTCTCAGATTCAGCCTGATAGAGAAGTCTAGACAGGCCCTCCATGGCTAAGATGAAAAGGTAAGGGGAGAGAGGATCTCCTTGTCTTAAACCTCTGGAGGGGTAAAAGTGACCTTCAAAGGTACCATTGATAAGGAGAGAGAATGAAACAGTGGAAATGCATTCGTTTATTAGATGAAATAAATCCTTAGAGAAACCAAGAAGGGAAAGGATTTGAAGAAGAAATTTCCATTCTAATAGATAATAAGCTTTGGACATGTCCATATTCAGTCTAATGTATCCTGTACCTCTCTTTATGTGTTTCAAGAAATGAAACATTTCTTGAGTAATTATTGAATTCTCAGACATTTGTCTTCCCGGGACAAAAGCCATCTGGTTGGGTAAAATACACTTATCTAGTATAGTACGAAGACGGTTTTCTATCACTTTTGCTATAATTTTATAAGTGACATTGTAGAGGTTGATTGGTCAGTAGTCTTGAACATTCATACAATCAACTTTTTTAGGTATGAGACAAATAAAAGTGTGGCTCACCCTTCTAAGATGTTTTTTGTTTCGAATAAACTCCTAGACCATTAGTACTAAATCTAGGCCCATCAGACCCCAAAAGTCCTTGTGTACTAAAGCTGGCATGCCATCTGGCTCTGGGGACTTTAAGTTTCCAATGCTGAAAAGGGCTGATTTGACTTCGTCGCTTGTGGGGATGGACATAAGCATGGAGTTTTCATTCTCTGTTATTGATGTAACCGTTTCTGGTCACGTACCATTTTTTGTGATGTATAAATTTTTTTGGCTAAGTACCTCGTTATTTGACCCGGTGGTGACGTACCTTGGTGAAGAGCTACTTGGTGGCGAACTCCCTGGTAGAGAACTGCTTGGTGGTGAGCTCCCTAGTGGCGAACTGCCTGGTGGCGAGCTCCCTGGTGGCGAACTGCTTGGTGGCGAGCTGCCTGGTGGCGAACTGCCTGGTGGCGAACTGCCTGGTGGCGAGCTCCCTGGTGGCGAATTGCCTAGTG
>NW_010729144.1:1376704-1476011 GCF_000365185.1 Nelumbo nucifera | reverse complement strand
GCGCCAAGTCGCGCCAGGTCGCGCCAAGCCAGCCAGACCGGTGCCGGGGGGGACCAACTTGGTAAGTTGTTGCCTGAAGGCTTGCCTAATTGTCACGAGGTGCCACGTGTCGCAACTTCACTGGAGGGCCAAATCTGCCATCATCAGATACTAAGTCTTAAGAAAGGGAGTGAAATTGCTTTAAAGGACAATGGTTTTCGCCACACCTTGGCTTCTAACCACTAAGTCATTTTCACTACTTTCTATTATATACAATTGAACTATAATACTTAATATGATTTGTGTTTTGTTTCCAATACAATGAACAATGAACTGGATATGAACTCATTGATGTTATTAGGTAAATGGCCTCAACATTGATTTTTCAAATGTTGTATTTGACCTGATAGAAAATAAGAGAGGATCGGAAAATTGAGGTTTGAACAATGTTCTGTTTGCAATGCAAATCTGAACCAGATGGAAATTTTACATATATTTGTGTATAATTATAATTTGCACTTTTTGTCTCATACAGTCATTTGCAACAATTCTCACTGAAAATTTCGTACCTAAAAAATAATGCAAATTTTGCATCACTACCCTTCTACCTTTTCTCCCATATAAAGCGGGGACTACATTAATTTGTAACCATAATTTGCACTGGTTTGTTTGCAACTATTATTTGTTCTCTTAGGATGCAAAATTTACATTTTTTTTGGTCTCATTTGCATCAATTGCCAATGCAACCACTTGCCATCTACCTTCTCTTCCATAGAAAGTGGGGGCAACATCATCCTACTTTCTACTTTACCTCTTAAAACAAAACAAAACAAAGTCAAATATGAAACAAAAATAAACTAGGATTTTCACAGCCCATTTTCACTCCTATGCATTTACACTGGTGCAAATAAACCGAACCTTAAGAATTTTCCTTTGACTTTCTATTTTTTATCAAACCAAACACACTCAAAAAGAATGCATATTTTCTATTTCTCTTCTCCACAGAACAACTTGTTGTCAAAGGGAATCGCATTCTTATACCTTTGAAAGAGATCAAGGCTTGGGCTATACGAAATCCAAAAAACAGTTTCTGGGTTTCTTTGCCTTGCCAACACTGACAAAAGTGGTTGAAAGGCAAAGCAACCCAGAAGGATTGAGATTCGAGATTCGAGAGTCGTTATCACTTATCTGTTTCAAGCTGGAAATTTCTAATGGCTTGGGTAGTAATGAAGAGTTTGGAAGATTGGATTTTGTTTTTCATTCAACAACTCTTTCAGTCTTTCATCAATGACAGGACAAGAGAGAGATGAAGCCAGAAGGAGATACGCTTCCCCAAATTCTGTGGCAACAATGAAAATTTATTTCAACTCGCTTGAGATTAGGAAGTAGCCCACTTTATCAAACAATCGCTAGTGATGGTTTCTACAGCAAAAAGAACTTTGCATTGTATTTGGACTTTGGTTTGGTAAGTAATTTATAGGGGTGTCAATGAACTGATTTTGGATTGGACCTCAATTAAACCAAAATCAATTTGTACAGATTGGATGGATTAACAAAACATATTGAATTGGATCAATCCAGACTTAATGGTCCAAAGTATTTATTGGATTGAATTGGACCTAGTCCATTCATAATGAATTTATATTGAAGTGGATTGGATTGAGCCAATATTTGATCTGTTGATATAAGATAAGAATATAGGTGTCAAATAGACCAAGTTTGGGTTGGAATCTGTCTAAATTAAACAAATTTGGACAGATAGGATTGTCCAGACATTGAATTGGACTGATCCAAAATATTCATTGCATTGGATTAGACATGTTCATGGGTCGGGCCGGGCCGGGTTCGGGCTGGGCTTTCACTCTATATTAACAGATTTTTCTAAGGCCCGAGCCCGGCCTTCATAAAAAGCCCAAAGCCCGGGCCTGGGCCCAAGCCCGAAATTTAGCCCATATTGTTACTACTGCTGAAGTGGCTGAATAGAGAGAGAGAGAGAGTGAGAGAAAAATTATAAAGAAAAATTAAAAAAAAAATGTATATATTAAATTATAAATATATATATATATATACATTTCAATAAATATTATATTATTTATATATTTTATATAATATATAATGCTGAGTCGGGCCGGATCGGGCTTTTTTGACAAATCCCGAACCTGACCCGTAACACAGTCGGGCTTACTATGTTAGGCCCACGGGCCTAATTACATGACCAAGCCCGACCAGAGTGCAGGCCAGGCCGGGCCGGGCCATCGGGCTACCCGGCCCATGAACAAGTCTACATTGGATTGCACCTTGTTCATTTGTAATGGATTCACACCAATTGACACCCTTAGTAGTTTGGATCATCGAACAAAGAGTACAATGGCTTAGCAATGACTAGAAATCGATTTATTTAAAAGCGGGATCTAATTCAGAATGGGTTTTGGTGGCTTGTTATGTTTTGTGCATCATCTGCACTTGAATATAAATTTATTACAATTCTAGGTAAAAAAAGAAAAAAAAATAATAAATTTTGTTAGAGAATAAAAACGTATTCAGGGACCTCATCTTGCAGGTCCTATTTGACCAAGTGGTCTAGTGCACGTCTAATAAAGTTTCTAAACCTCATTGTCCACATTATAATTACTTAAATTTCAGCACAAGTGATGAATGGACCTGGACTTATCCACACTTGAAGCCCAATGGGCTTGTGCATGAGGAGGCCTGTTAGAGAAATAAATCCTATTCATTGACTAGAGAATACAATTGTGTAATTTATTTACTCTTGTCACAGATATGACATTAAAGTCTCTTTTTGTAAGCTTCAAAAAATGATCTGAAAATAAGATACCCAAAAATCAAAAGAGCCCTATCTTGTAAGCCCCTACGGCCTAAGAGGCCAAGATGCCCAATGAATAGAGGGTGGAGTTGAGATGGGAAGAAGCCCTTTTGAAACATCAATAGGCTAAATCCCTGGTCATCTTCATCTCTGTTTTTCTCCCTTTCTGTTCTACTTATCTATCAATAGGCTAAATATATACAGTGTAAATACATACAGAATAATAGAAAAGGTAAGGTTTTGCACTGTGCATATTTATATTTGTAGTTGTACCCACCTCAGATTTGTATGTGCTTTGTTTGTTATTATAGTTTATACCATTATTTGAGGCATGGTTTTCGAATCGTCATTGAATCGGTCAACGATCCGTTAATATGGGTGGTCAAACTGTCAACCCGTTCGACCCATTCAATGGTGTTGGCCTTTTTTTAATTTTAATTATTTTTTATTTTTTAATTTATTTTATTAGAATAGGCCATCTGTTCAAACCAGTGGCTAGAACGATTCCGGTTGGGTCTTTTTTTAAAACATTGATTTAATGTAAAATGTTGTTTTTATTGACAGTTTGACACTGCAAATTTTATATTTCTAAAACTGATGTAATTTTGCCCCACCTTCTAATCTTTATTTTAAATGTTAATTAACATTATATCCACCCCCGCCAAATTTTGAAAAAAAACTAAGTTAAAAAAAAAAAAACGATAAGCTCAGTTTAGGAGTACAAATACAAGTTTGTAGAGTGCAAATCTTGTATTTTGTATGTATTTGCACTGTACATATTTGTATTTATACTCCTTCCAAATTGAGCCTTAGGCTCCGTTTGTTTGTAATACAAACGTTAAATCGGGGTATTTATGTACTTCAGTTCGCATTTGCAAGCGTCTGTTGGATGCGTAAAAAAAGTAATGATTATCTGAGCAAAAATGCATTTTCCGACACTTTTATACTCTAAAAAGAGAACATTACTATACCTATTTTTTGGATACAATTTTGTGCTTTTTTGATAATTAACTTTTTGACCAAAGTGAAGGCATTAAAGCATATGATATTTAGAGCATTTAATGATGGGCCCACACTTTTAAACCGATTTCAAATAAACAAGATGAATGCAAAAACGGTTTAAAATATGAACTGTATTTACATTCATGGATCGAAAAATGGGTAAATATGTAGTATACATATATGCGTTTGCATTCCAACCAAACACAGCCTTACGTTCAAGTACCAATACATCCCTTCTGCCGATCAGACTATATCAATATTTTGAACCTTGAGTGTAGTCCCCACTTCAGATTTGTACATGCTTTGTTTATTAAGTTATTATTATAATTTATACCTTTATTTGATGCAAAGAATTGTCTTTAGTTGCAAATTTATATTTTAAAAAACTGATGTAAAATTTGCGCCACCTTCATTGCTTTTCTCTTATTCACAATCTTCATTCTCTTTCTTATAGAATGGAGATCTTATGATCATTTTACTCCATTCCCTTGACCATATCATTTTACTTCTAATCTTACTTTTTGAAAACAAACTAGGGAGAATGATAAATCAGCCCAGATCAGAATTTTATAGCCCCATAGCATAGGGGGAATGCATCTGACCGTGAATTAATGCCAAATTCACGGGTAGGATGTGGTTTATAAGAAGAGAGGGCTAATAGTAGGGGAGGAGCTGGAATTCAGAATTCTGCAACCGGTGTTTCCGTACTTCTCCAAACAAACTATTAGTAAATCATTATTTTTCCTCTGCAAAAATTGGTCAATGGAATTCTAAATCACCGTCAATAAATAAATCCTTGATATCACATTTTTTCTTTTTCTTTTTTGCACTTCTACATGACTTGGTCGAAAATGATTTCATGTCTGTCCAATGTCTAAATTCTTCACATCAATCCAACAACACATCCCAGTTGCACATCAGGAACATCTTATGTTGTTATTCATGAAAAGATGTTTATGAATACACAGTGGGATATGCTGTGAAGTCGGTGTGGGATGCGCTTTGTGAGGAGCAAATTCCCAACAGCAACCTCCTTCGCGAGTTGGTGCTTACTTTCATATGATTTCAGCAGCTCACTGATCATTCATATCTATAGCAGGTCAAGGCTAAGGCTATATTATACAAAACCTGTTTGTAAAAAGTGCTGAAACAAACAAGTCGGAACTTGTCATGGGCGTCATGGCTGGGTCTAAAGCAACATCTTAAAAAAAGCCAACCAACCATACTTGATAGCATTTTATTATAATTATACTCAGGCCCAATTATGTGCCCCAGCAAATAGTAAACACTTTGTCCGAATGGATCTCTCTAATGTTTGATGTTACAAAACCAGGAGCAGCCAGAAATCCTTGATACGTCTCCCAACTTCCAAACACGTTACCGTGTCTTTGGTATTGAATTTGTATTAAAAAAAAGAAGAATAAGAAGACTGTGGGAACGAACTCGACAGAACTAGTTTTCAGCTTCTCAAAATGAGTTGATTGGGCAGATGGACATGATTCTTGGTTTTGCTTGTCTTTCATATGGTTTAGTTTAGGATGAGAAACCCTACTCTTTACCTTATGTTGTTGGTGGTTGGGGAACAGCAATCTATGCTTCTAAAAGACTAAAAACAGTAAAATCCTCTTTTACAACATAATTAATTTGCTTCTGTATTCCATTCAACTTAGTTAATATATTTTATTAATTTTTTTTTTTAAATAAGTCGGATCCGAAGATCAGACTTACCGATTGGATTTGAATTCAAATCGAATACTTCTATATCCGATCAAATCATCAAATCAGATCGGATTCAACTATGTCATAAACCATACGGTTGGGGGCTAAGGGGATGGAGGATGAATTTACATTTACCCCATAAAACACGCCCCACAGGATCCCCACATGCACATCTCAGCGTGCATGAGAAACATTTTCCGTACTTATTCTCAATATATGGTTGAATTAGCGTTTCTAAAACTAAATTGGACCAGACGGTCAAACCGGAAAATCGAAAATTGATCATTTAACTGATTCCATTTTACCTTAAAACCATTTTTTACCCAAAAACAATTAATTTGATCAATAAACCGCTGATCCCAATAATTGAATTATCAATTCAGACAACAATTTTTTGGCCATTTTATGTTTTTTTTTTTTTAATTTTTATTAGAGCGGATCATCCATTCTAACCGGATGATAGGACCATTCGATCCAGGAATCGGACCCAAAACGGTTTCTATCCAATGGCGATTTTAAAGACCTTGATTGGGATGCGAATGTGATCTCATGGTGGATGGTGCAGACTGCAGGAAGAGAGAGAGAGTACCAACCTCCCAATTCACACCTTCCATGTTAGATTCCAGAGTTCATAACATAATACACTCGCATATCTTTGGGTAAAAGTAGTCTGAAAAAAAATAACCACCGACAGAAAACTATATTTTACACGATCCAAATAAAAAATGCATTATCCTTTTTTCTTGAAAAAAAAAGAAAAGAAAAAGCTGCTGATACATATATTCTAAATACCGCCTGCTGCTGATTTCTGAAATCTGAATCCGAAATGACGTCCTCCCGGTTCTTTTGCTGATGCCCGGAGTCCCCGGACCAGCTCTGACGAATGCCCTCCCAGATACAAGCGCAAAATCCAAGCATTTGGTTTGCATGGTGGGTCCCATCTAGATCTTCTGAATCTCAGCCATCCAATCCACACCCCCACACCTTCCCACAAAAAATTTTGGGTTCCCTATAATCTATAGGTTATATCCCCTACAATAGGCACTACGACGACTACGACAATTGGTATTTGGTACAGATCTGTTCGGATACAGTTATAATCCATGTGTTTTTGTTGAATGAGACTTATCGGTCGGTTGCGATTGTCTCACCAATTTGATCCCTTGGTAACAGGACCACCGGCACCAGCAACGCCTACTTGCCATCTAGATCTATCTAGCCTGGTTGGTAGGTGACAGTTGTACAGAACTCAAGTACGTACAAGGAGTGTTTTATACGTTGATTACAATGATAATTCATCACATTAATGATGAAATCTGACGTCTGAGAAGGCGCGAAACACGAAAGAAACATGAAGCCTTGTTTCACGGGATCATGCCGGGATTCTCCCTTCCAACTTGAGAACGACAAACCGAAGATCTCACTGAGTCACTCACCACAACCAAGTTCCCACTTCCCAGTGCCCCACGAATTGGGATATGCTCCTCACAACGATGTTACAGGCACATTCTACTGTGCATTAGAAACATCTCCCGTAAATGTTAATACATAAAGAAAGGAGATGTTCTCAATGTATGGTGAAATATAATTGTGACATCCGTGTGAGACGCCATTTGTGAGAAATAGATACGGTCTCGTGTCCCATCTCCACCCTTGCCCAAAATTCCTCCCCCAAGTCGTCGTACCTTAGAATCTATGCGCCTTCTAAATTTGACCCACCATCCTTCCTACCCACCCTCTATTAAGACCGGTACAGACCCGACGGTCAAAGCAATGGTTTCTGTTTTTTTTTTTTTTTGTCGTATGTTTTTATTTGTTTCTTCCTGATACAAGAAGATTGGCAAATGGACATGAGATAAGAACAGCAATATTGTCTTTACCTTTTTCAACTCTGCAAATAAGTCGCATTGGATCCGAATATTTGACCCGTTTAATTAATTGGTTGAATTCGAATATACCCTAATCCAATTTATTAGTTATAAAATATTATTATATTATATAAATCTTATGTTATATTATTTATATTATATCATTACTTTTTATTACAATTCTATGATAAGATGTTTGAATTAGAATTATACTTCTGAAAACTCAACGAATTCCTATATATGACTTAAAATGTCAATACACCCTTACAGAGAAATGTATCGATACTTTAAATCTTAGACAGGAACAAGTTTGCTTCCATGAAGGAAGAGGGAAATGTTTACATCCATAATATCAAATGAAATTTTCTTCATATTTCGAAATGTTTCTACCTAATGCCTGTAAAACCAAACCGAAATGCAATATAGCACTGACCCGGGGTTTACATCGCTAACAAAATCGGCCTCATGGGTTCAACGAAAATTTTACCGGCCAAACCACCAAAACATCAGTCAGAGTTTTCAGGCCATTCTTGGACAAAGGCCACAAAGGCTTCCATAGCCCACGGGCCAACTTTTTATGTGGCTTGTTTGCATGAAACTATATATTATTAATATTAAGAAAAAAAATAATAGTGCTATAAATCCAAATGACGATCTCAAATTTCGTCGGAACAAGAGCTGCAGAGATAATTCAATCCTGACTCAGAGTCCATTAATGGAATCTGTAGTTGTAGTCCAGGCTGTCGAGCCCAGCACAGCCCGTGGGTTAAGCCCAAGCATCACCCCCAGGCTCGCTCCAAATTCCAAACTTGTGAAAAAGAAGAAGAGACAGTATCTTCCGAATTTGCAACCCCAAGTCAATCAGGATAGCATTTCTTGACATATGGACTTTAGGCTGTGTTTGGTTTGAAGGAAAAAGTAGGGAAGGAATAAGGGAAAGATAAGAAAATTTTTAGACTCCGTTTGGTTTGTGGGATGGGAATGAGAAAAAGGGAATATTTCGAAAATATTTCTTTTTCTCATATTTACTTTGAGGAAAAGAAGGGGATGAGATGAAAAAAAAGTGGGATGTGAGATTTCAAAATCATCGATTCAGGGTCGCACTCGCACCCTGGTGGGAAAACCCGAGAAAATTCGAGTTTCGATCACCCTCCTCCCTCCTCCCATAAATGACCATGCCGAAGGTTTCGTGTGCATTAACAGCAAAGTTTCTGTTGTATTCTCTTTCTCTTTCTGATCTTGCCTTCTTCCATTTCACTCGGTCAATCCCACTCACTACCTCTTCTTCTTCTATCCGTGTCTCTATGTCATGGGGAACTACATCTCTTGCACGCTTGCCAACCCAGCAGGAAGACAGACAAAGGCGCAAGGTGATCCTACCAAGCGGTGAAATCTGGCAACTCAACGACCATGTCAAGGCAGCGGAACTCATGTTCAAGAACTGGGGTAGTGCGAACAGGACAGGACTGCCAACCAGGCTTCAAGTAATGGGGCAGTGCACATCATGTCCGAGGCCGACAACGGGAATGCGCAGGTCATGCCGGTGCTGGCTGCTGACGGTTTGAGGAAAGGCCAAACACCATTGCAAAGACTGAAGTTAGATGAGGTGGAAGAATTTTCGACCCCCAAGTTTAAGGATAGGTTGTCGATATGTAGGTCAAGGAAACAAAGAGGTTGAAACGAGAAGAAGAAGAAGAAGAAGAAGAAGAGAGGAGAAAGAGAGTGGGAGAGGTGAAAGCCTTCATCTCGGTCCCCTTTTACACTTTCCAATCCCACCCAAATCTTCCCACAAATCAAAGGGAGCCTTACAAATCTTGTATAGGTTCTCTTGCCTTTCCCTTCCTTTCCCTATCATTTCCTTCAAACCAAACATAGCTTAAATGCTTCTTTTGTTATGAATTAAGGAATGACCCGTACAAACCACAGGCTTAGTATTCTCTCTCTCCACATGGCCACCTTTGAACAGTAGCGCAAAGAAGATAATAAATCCATTCAATATGGTAATAAATCCATAACAATATAGATCTTAGGGTCCGTTTGGTTTACAGTCGAAATAGGAATCAGAATTGGAATGGTGTTCTCATAGTCTATTTGGTCCAGACATGAATTAAAATCAATTGAAATGTAATTTCATTCCCAAGGGAGGGGGAGGGAATGGCCATTCACACAAATGGGGGAATGTCATTCCATCAGAAATGGGAATAGGATTCCAATTCCGCCCAACAAAACAGTTGGAATTGGAATGGCCCATTCCAATTCCAATTCCAAACATTATTCCTATGAGCCAAACAAGCCCTCAGTTCCAAGTGATGAGGCAATCTGAAGCCATAACAAACAATATCCAACCTCTCAAAAATGGAAGACATATATCACGCTTCTCAAAGTCATATATTAGAGAAAATACCATTCTTTGAAGGTGACAACTATAGAAAGTCCATCCCCTCTCGACCAAGAGTCCATTATGAGAACCCAATTTCAAAAAAGAAGAAGAAGAAACCAAGCATTTGAAATGTTTAGGCCAAAAACATTCTTAAAACACGGTTAACATCAAATTCTGAAGTTGGGATAATTGTGAAGAAACTTGATGTATTGAATTGTTATAGTCCCTACTATACATAGCCTTGTTCCTTTTATATTCTTTGTTTTCTGCTTTTCAACCCCTGCAAGGGCTCTTTTGTATTTTCCTTTTTTATCTTTTAGTCCACCACTGCTCTATAATTATTAATATTATTTAACATTAACATATATGGCTCTTTGGAGGTGGGGGTCGAATAAGTGTTCAAATTCTTCCTTCTCTTTGAACTAGTTTGTGACATGGTATCTGATGGAGCGCGATCTGACTACTCCTAGCTGGAGGGCAATTTGGTTTCCAATCGAGCAGTGAGCTAGATCTATCTACAAAACAATCTATTAGAGAACCCGGGGTGGCTAACTTAGCGAGGTCGCTATGATGCTTAAGTTAGTATGCTTGTAAATGCGAGCAAAGTGCTTGAAAGCTTGAGAGCTTGAATGCTAGAGAGTAGAGTAATCATGCGTACCTTTGCCTTGAGGTTCCCGTTTTTATATACTGGAGTAGTCGTGGGTCTCACGAAAGCGCTCCGAGATCTCCAGGGTGTGGAGATAGGATTCACTCCGCATCCGAAAGAGCAGTATGTAGATAAGGCTTATCGTTTCACTTCTGAATCTACCGTAGCTGGGATGAGTTCTCATCGTGATCTCGGAAAAAGTCGGGATCTGTTACCTCATCAGGATCTTGAGAGATTCGGGATCTGTTAGCTCATCGTGATCTCGAGAGATTCGGGATCTGTTGGAGAGACCTCTGGAGTCGGTTACGTGGCGATTCGGGTTGTTAGGCCCAAGTTGATACTTCGATTCTTTAGTTCTGAACTAGATTGGATATCGAGGTGTCTTGACGCCAAGGTGAGTTTTGGGCCGAGGTGGCTGAATACCCGAGCTCAAATGTTGCGAACTAGGCTTGCCGGGCTGAGCTGTCATCCCTTAATTAGGTCGCATCTACGTGTACCCTTTTCACTTGGTTGGTCAAAATCACCCTTCATCAGTATCAGAGCAGGTCCATTTGACCTGCGTTTGATCCTTGGCATTCAAATGGAGATTTAAGGACTTTAAATCGACTACTATGTACTTCTTTGCGAGTCTTTTTGGAGTTGTATTGATTAGTACGAAGCTTCACCTTTTTTCTTTGAAAGTTGTAGGTCTAAATTGTTTTTTCTCTTTCTCACATTTGGATCGTTGGATATGGCTAGAAATCTAGATTTTATGTCGCCCTAGCCTTCTCTTTTTGACTATCAGATATGGTTTTGCTTTTAGTCAAATTTTGTAGGGTTTTGATCCCTCTCTTTTCTATTAATAGTGCAAAAAGTTGCCTTTTTTTTGGACTATTACTTATTATTTCTTAATTGCTCTAAGATTTCTATAGTATAAGACTTTTTCTTTGGTGAAAAGGCTACTTCAATTGACAATTTTGACTTTATCTGATTCTAGTTGGGTGAATTTCATTAGTTTCCTTCCCTTTAGCATTGATTCTAGTGCTGTGATATTTTTTTGGACTGTGGTTGTAATCTAGAATGGCTGTGAAGGCTAATATTATTCCTGTAAACTCTGACGAAACTAACTATACCATGTGGAAGTTCCACTTTGGTTACTCCATTGAGGGAAAAGGCCTAGAGGGATACTTGAATGAATAGGTCGCTATGTCGAATGAGACAGATGCGAAAGCCTATTCATAGTGGAAGCTTGATAATGGGAAAAATGTTTCTTGGATACTTAGTTCGAAAGTGTCTCGCATTGCAGTACCCATGAGGAGAATGCATATTGCCTATGAGATGCATGCATATTTGGAGAGGGTATATTATCAATCCAATATGTCAAGGCAATATCAGATTGAGGCTGAATTTTTTGCATATTGTCGGGGAGATAGGAAGATTTAAGAATATTATACTAGTCATATTGATTTGTGGGTTGAATACGAACTTGCCCACATAGAACCCATAGACATAGCAGAAAATGTCAAGTATCTCCAAAAACATTTTGAGAAGAGGGAGGTGAACCATTTCTTATGAGATTGAGACATGAATATGAAATAATTAGGTCTAACATATTGAGTAGAGAAACTCTTCCAGATTTAGATTCAATGAAGGGTGAATTGTTAAGTGAAGAGACTAGACTTCTTACTTCCGCAAGTATTGGTGGGAAATCAATGAACTCTGGAGTTGACACTACTTTTGTTGTTCAAGGGAGCAAGAAATATATTGTAAAAGACTTATTGAAGACTCAATGTTATGAATGTAAGGGATTTGGACACATTACCTCTCACTCCAAGAAGAGGATCGTGTGTACTTATTGTAAACAGCATAGACACATAATTCCAAATTGTCTAGTTAGGCCAGATAAGGATACTTAGAAAAAGAATCAACCATGTGCATATCAAATATCCGAGGGACAAACCACTGAATTTCTTCTACTAAGGGTGATTATTCTGCTGAGAGTGAACTGTCTGCTTCCATGGATGAGGAAAAAATTTGATAACTGGTATCTTTTGCTATTTCCTCTACCTTTTTTGCTATTGGCCTATCTAGTGAGTTTTCCGGTTATTGTTCTTCTTAGTTCCATATTTGGATCATTGATTGAAGGGCAACTAATCATATGATCGGTGTTTACCCCGAACCCCCAAAGAACACTTCTGAGACTAACCCTAAACATATCATTACGGTCAATGGTGAAAAACTGAATATCTTTTTATAATGACCAATTTATTAAGCTTTCACCTTATGCCTTTTTTCCCTTTCCAAAACCCTTTTTGTTCCAAACCTTATTGCTAATCTGATTTCTATTGGCCAACTTGTTGATGAAGGTCATATATTACATTTTCTCATGATGGTTGTTTGATCCAAGACCGATACACTGGGGTGGTGAAAGGGAAGGGTGTAGGTTGGGCTGCCTTTTTGCTTTGGAATTTGAGAATCCTTAAGCATCAACATCTTTTGCTTACCTTAGTTCATCTTCTTCTTGTTCTTTTGTTTGACAAAGAAATAATAGTTAGGATTTATGGCACAAACAATTGGAACACCTTGTTTCTGAAAAACTAAAGTTTTTATTTGATCATGATTCTATTAAAAATAATGTTCTCTTTTGCATACTTTTGATGTTTCTTGTTGTCTAAGAGTCACACTTTACCCATCTGACCATGCCACCTCACATTTTGATATCACATATAGTGATGTTTGGACTTCATTTGTAGTTTCTCAGCTTGGATATAAGTACTTTGTTTTTTTATTGATGATTGTACCAAATACACATGGATTTATTTTCTTTGACATAAATCTGAGGTCTACCCTACATTTTGACTTTTTCGTACAATGGTACGAGTCCGATTTCAGTCCCATGTTTACATTCTCCGCTCAGACTTAGGGGAAGAATACACTGATGGGACTTTCTATCTTATCTAAAGAATCATGGTATATAAGTTCAATAGAATTGCCTAGATACACCTCAGCAAAATGGAGTGACTGAATATAAGAATGTTCATGTGCTCAGTGTTGTGAGGACTATACTTCAAGAATCCCATGCCCCCTTTTTTCTTTTTGGGTAGAGGCTGCTAGTACGACTGTTTTCTTAAATAACTATGTTCCTTCCACTATCATTGCTAATATTTCTCTCTTCCATAAACTTTTTTGTCATCCTCCCAACTTATCTTCTCTCCTTGTTTTTGAGTGTCTTTGCTTTGTCCATTTTCCATCTCGTGAATGTTTCAAATTGTCTACACAATCTATCATAAGTGCCTTTATGGGTTATAGTCTAGACCACAAAGTGTTTCTTTGTTATGATCCTTCTACAACTCTGCTCGTCGGATTCGTATATCTCGGAATATTATTTCTTGAATATATTCCATTTTTTTGTTGTTGTTTCTAGATTATTTGAACCTTCCATCTCTATTTTGCAAAATTTTGATTCAAAATATGTCTCTCCTCAACCTGGTGTCGTCTTCTCTCACAAAAGGCTACATGCCCCAAATCCTATGCCCATGACCTCAACTCTAACCATTTCAGCTCACCACTCTTCTGATCCTTTTATAACTGATGTTCCTCCAGATTCTTTTCCATTCCTATTATACCTCCTTGTCATTCTTGTCATATTTCTAGACCTCCTCATAGCTATGGTTTTCCATCAAACCATAGCTCCTTGTATGATGTGTTATTTACCATAGAGGTTGGAGATTACTACTTCTCATTGGAAAGAAACTATGGATGCAAAAATTTATGCCTTGCATGAGAATGACACTTGGGATCTAGTGGTTTCCCTTTCAAATGCTTCTGTTGTTGGAGTTGTTGGGTCTACACTGTTGAACTAAAATCTGATGGTTCATTAGACTAGTACAAGGCTCGCCTTGTTGCTTAGGGTTTTATCCAGGAATATGGCATTTACTATGAAGAGGCATTCACTCTACTTTCCAAGATTATTATTGTCCATGTTCTCTTGGCTCTTTCTACTGTACATTCATGGTGGTCTATTTATTAGCTAGACATGAAGGATGCCTTTCTTCATCACGAAGTAAAGGAGATAGCGTACATGAAACCTCCACCTGGATACAACTGTGGTCCTTCCTTTGTCTGTCGGTTGAAGAAGTCCCTATATGGACTCAAATGGTCTCCTTAGGTATGGTTTGAGAAATTTTAGGATGTTATCATTGGTATAAGATATAAATAGAGTACTTCAGACCACTCTTTCTTTGTCTACCAAAGGCCTTAAGGAATCACAATTCTTTTGTTCTATGTCAATCATAAGTTATTGACTTGAAATGATGATGATGGAATTCAGGAACTCAAATCTCTTCTTCATAATTCCTTTCATATGAAAGACATGGGTTTCCTTACTTATTTCTTGGGATTGTAGGTGCGACATTGTGATCGAGGTTACTTTGTTTGTCAACAGAAATATGCTTCTGATCTTGTCAAACTTGCTGGTATTACGAACTCCAAACAAGTTGATGCTCCTCTAATGCTCAATATTAAGTTGTCTAAGACAGAGGATAACTTGCTTCCTAATGCTACTCAATTTCGACAACTTGTTGGTTCTCTCATTTATCTCACCATGACCCGTCCAGACATCTCTCATGCAGTTAAGGTTGTGAGCCAATTTGTCTCAGCTCCTCATTAACCCCACATGACTATTGTACATTGGATTATTCGTTATGTTTGTGTTACTTTATCTCAGGAACATTTATTTTCTTCCTCTTCACCTATTTGGTTGAGGGACTATGCTGACGCAGATTGGGCAGGTTGCCCTAACTCTAAGCGATCTACTTCGGGGTGGTGTGTTTTTATGGGAGACTTCGACATTTCTTGGAAAAGCAAGAAACAACAGGAAATTTCAAAGTCATCTATAGAGGCTGAATATATGGCTATGTATTCTATGTGCATGAGATAGTTTGGTTGTCGTCTCTCTTTACTGATCTTGGTGTTCATCTTTCCACTCATATTCCTCTCTATGTTGATAACACTAGTTCCATTAAGATTGCATCCAATCCAGTGTTCCATGAGAGGACTAAACATATTGAAGTGGACTGTCATGTCATTAGAGACTATGTAGCTTCAAACTTGCAAATCATGGATATATTTACGAAGCTCATGACAAGATCTAGACATGTGTCTTGTGGGCAAGCTGATGCTTATGTTCCATCATCAGTTTGAGTGGGAGTGTGAAGAAACTTGATGTATTGTATTGCTATAGTCCCTATTGTACTTAGTCTTGTTCTTTTTATATTCTTTGTTTTTTGCTTTTCAGCCCCTCCAAGGGCTCTTTTGTATTTTTCCTTTTTATCTTTTAATCCTCCAAGGACTGCTCTGTAATTACTAATATTATTTAATATATATGGCTCTTTGGGGATGGGGATCAGGTAAGTGTTCAAACACCCCTAAACCTCTTCCTCTTCTCTTTGAACAGGTTTGTGACAATAATGACCAATGAAATTCTAATCAAGGTTCAAAATATCGATATAGTCTGATGCGTTGGTAGGGGTGTATCGGGTTGTACCGACCCTTGCTACTCTTAGTTTTTTCTTTGTGAACTAGGTTCGGAGGGGTCGGTCTAAGTCCCTTCTATCCCTTAAACTAGGTTTAACCCTAAAACACCCCTTATAGGGGCATTTCGGGAGGCTTGCAATACGATACATATTGGCCGATATGATCTGACATATATCAAAATTTTGAACCTTGATTCTAATGTCTATGGATGTGGGCCCTCCAAAATTGAACATGTCTATAGCTTGGGCCATGAATGGATAGAAGAATGAACAATCCCAAAGATTCTAAGTACATATTATGTATTAGATGTTTCGTCCTCTCTCTCTTTCTCTCTCGTTCAATCAAGTAGGTAAACAATGTTTGAAGATGAAGCTTTTGCTTGAAAGTGGGAGTAACCATTCTTGAGACATTTTTTCTTGCAAAAAATAAGATGACACTTGTTTGTAAGGGTGTTCATAAAAATCCAAAAGAAAAACTTAAAAAACAAATTGAATGGATAAAATCAAATAAAAGAATCCGATTAACCAAGACTGATTACTTTGGTATCAGTTCATTGTTTTGAAAAACTGATGGTTAACTGAACCGACCAATATATATTCATATATTCTATATTCTATATATTTATAATATATAATATATTATTTTTTAATATAATATGCTACATATATTTATCGTATTTATACTATATAATTATGTATTCATCTTTAAAAAATCTAAGAAACAAATTGGTCAAAAATCGGACCAATCAATTGATTAATTGATT
Organism: Nelumbo nucifera; assembly: GCF_000365185.1. The sequence goes on along the minus strand of NW_010729144.1, from coordinate 1,459,316 downwards.
ATTTTTTGTTCAATTTCAATTTTGAGTTTTTCAAAAAACAGAACAATCGATTTGATTGGGAAAAAAAGGCCCACGGTTTGATACTAAATTGTAAACACCCACACTTGTATGAGGGAGAAGTTCTCTTAAGGCTTCCCCACGCTAAGGTTGTATTTTGTACCATTTCAGTTTCTTAAGGAAATGTTTTGGGGTTGATCAATAGAAATTGATGAGAAAGATAGTTTCACTCACATAAGGGAGTCACTTTCAAATGAAAAAAAAAAACTGGAAAAGTACAAGCAGACCCAATGCAGATTTCTGAATTCCATTGCAGATCTATAAACATTCAAAATGTCAAATACTCCCACTCTATACACCAATACCCGTCTATGAATTGGCATCAATTCCGAGCTGGCACCTATCCCAACTGTACTTTGGGCCTAAAGATTTTGACCCTGGGCTGAACCGTCATTTTCCCAAAAATATGTATATGGAAACTTATCATTGATGTTTCAAGTAACAACCACAAATTATGTACGTGTTTGGTAGAGCTTTGTTTATTAACTAAGCGTTTGCACTTGATTTATCTTCAAAACCGAGAAAAGTAATAATGTTAACCTTTTTATGACAAATAGGCTCCATTAGGTGCCATAAGACTCCACATCAGCAGAATAATGAATAAACGGCTAAGTATTGGAGAAGCATTAAAATGAAGCTTCCCCCAACAATAGACAAGTATATAAATCAAAGCCAACTTTCATAAGTATCTATGTGTATGGATCATCATAATGAACTAAGTATTGATTTGTTGATCACATGACAATATTTTGATAAACACATATCATGAAATGCCCATGAAAAAAAGCACACTAAACGTTTCTCATATTTTAACACTAATTTATATTGATACCAAATACCACACACCAAATTACCGACAAAGAGAAAGAAAGGATGTATTTGGATAACTGTGTGAAAATGGAATCCAGTGACTACTGACAAAGGAGGAATTGATTTCAAAATTCTCAAAATATTACATTTGACCATGTATGTTGGATTGACCACTGACCCGTCAACCAATCTGGGTTCAGTTCACTCCCACCCAAAGTTGAAAGTGTCCACCAATTTGACCTGTAAAAACGAGTCACACCAAAACCCACTCCACTTAGGCACTTACCAAATAGATTTGGTGATGCTCTGCTTCCCAAGAGCATATATGGTCGGTTCGGTTGAGATAAAGATGGATTTGATATCTTAAAGCATTTGTTTGGCAACTAGGTATACATTCATTGTTCATAGTCACAGCAAGGTTTGAAAACCCATCAAACGGAATCCGTGGCATTTTTAAATTTAAAAATAATTAATTAAAAAATAACTCATAAAATCAAAATTCCGGTCGAACGGTTTAATGGATCAACTGTTCTGATTAACATTCAACCGTTTGTATTCAAAACTGTATATGTCACCGGTTTCTGGGTTGAATGGTTTTACCGGCATGTCAATGACTGTTTTAGAACCATAAGTTTCTAATGTGCCGAAACCGTTAAAAAGGCCCATTTTCGTCTGAACTCAGATTGCGATCTAATTAGCGGGACCAATCCCAATATGTAGGGATGTCAATGAATGGAGTTAAATGGTAAATTTCGCTTGACCAGAGTTAGGTTAGAATTTAGGTATATTAGACTTTAGGGTTGGGTTAGGGTTTTGATTCGTTGAGTCAAGTTGGGTTGAATTTTGACTGGCTATTCTGGCTGAATCATGATATCCTACATATTTATAAAGCATGATTTTTAAAAACAAACCGGAAACAGAACCGGTCAGGGGACCGGTTTCCGGTTAAGCGGTTCAATCATTTGGGTCGAATAGTACAATCTGTCATGCCATAAACAATTTAAAAATAAAAATAATATAATAATAATAAAAAATAGCATAAAATTAAATAAAAAACAGAAAATTATAGAAAATAAAACTATCTAAATAAAAAATAATACAGTACAAAATACATAGAAAATATAAAAATAAAATACAGAAAAAACACAAAGAAAATTCAAAAAATACAGAAAAAAAATTAGAATGTTAAATCCTAAAATGCAAAAATCCTTAACCTAAAATCAAGATTCATAGAGATAGATTCATTCCCCTGGCACCAAAATAAAAGGGGAGAAATAGGAGCATTCACTCTAGAATATTGGATTGCTATGCAACCAAGATTGATCTATAAAAACTTCAATATGCATTAATTTTACCTAATTGATCAAAAAAATTACATTAATTTGTACCAAAGCACCATGCCAAATGCTGCTCCCTAAGCTTCAACCAAGCAAAAACTTCAAAACTCTGTTTTTTCTTCAATTTCTTAGAATTTCTTTAAAACTTTTTCTAGGTGTCAAAAACACTCATAATCAATCTCCAAATCTTTAGAACTGCCCACTACTGCAAAGTCGCTTGTCGCAAAGCCTAGAAGTGTTACAAATTGCAAAAAACACTAGCCACCACTGTAAACTCACCGTCGCCGATCGCCATTAATCGCGATCGGTCCATGTGTGTCACCGTCGAACACCGAAGGTGTTGGCCGCCACAGGTGACTGGTTGGGTGTGAGGGATGGCCGCCACTACAAACTTACGTACCGCAAAGCCTGAAAGTATTGCAGATTGCGAAAAACGTTGGCCACCGCTACAAACCCGTCATCGCCAGTTGCCGTTAATCGCCGTCGAACGCTGGAGGTGCTGGCTAACACAGGTGGTCGGTTGGGTTTGAGGGCTGAGAGGAGGGAAGAACGAAAATGGGGTTCTAACCCTACATTCAATTAATTGATTTGGGATGGGGATATTAAAGTATTTTTATTTTTTGTTTTTTTATTTATTTAAAACAGTGAAAATTAAAAAGGGAGTTTGCAAACTGCTGCCCGGGTCAAACGGTTTAGCAGTTTGATCGCCCGAGTCAACGGTTTTTTACCTTTTCAATATTTTTTAGAGATTTCCGGTTTTTAGTATAACCATACCCCAGAGCCTGACCAGTTACCAGTTTCTCTAATCCGACCATCTAGTCCATTTCGATTTTGAAAACCATGATATAAAATATTCTTACAATTTTTTCAACTTTTAATTTTATATTTTAAAGTTTATGATTTATCTACATATTGATTTTTTTTTCTAAAGGAAAAAAAAAGTAATATGTTAGAATCTATAAAACAGTTTCCTAACTTAAAATAATGGATTGTAGGTTTTCAAAATGTGTTAATGTGAAATGCTATAGTTTGAATCGAATCAGACCCTATTGGGTCAGGTTGGGTTTGGAAAACATATGTTTTTAAGCGAGTCGGGTCAAGTTGGGAGAGTGGAGGGTCAAGTTAAGGTTGAGGCAAACATGTGTCAAACTCGACCCCATTGAATTCTTCAAACTAACATTTTCAATCCACTGCTGGCCTTAGCCACTTGAATTCATCAAACCATTACCCAGCTAAGATTCTATATTTGGTTTTGTTAAAATCTGGTAAATGTTGATTAGGTCATGAGTCGAAATTGAGTCTAATAAAGTTCAACTCGAATAGCTACATATATAATAATAGTAATAATAATAATAATAATATAGAATTATAGAAAATAATATATATAATAATAACTAATTATTATAATTTTTAAATTTTTAAATATTAAATAAAAATATTATATATATATATATATATATATATATATATTTATAAAACATTTTTTCTCAAATCAAGCTCAAACCAAGCTGAACTTGATCTCGAGACTTATACTACCTTGACAAGCCAAACTTGAAAAGCTAACTATTCGGCTCGGCTGTGCTCAAATACACCCTTATACTCTAGGTAATTGTACTGTTAATCTATTCATCCCGATCACCGGATCAAGGGTTGCATACTAAATATACATGCAAATTTCCATAGGCCATAATTTATACTCTGATAATTGATTGGAATGATATTTTTATTTTGGGTAATTTTTTAAAATTTATGCATCCCTATTATTTTTGTGAAAAAACTCCTTTTTTATCTCAACTTATAAATTTTAATATATTTTTATAAATAAAAATTAAAAATTAAATTCTAATTATATATTATATATTATATGTAGACACGGCGGCATGGCCACCGTCGGCAGCTCTCCACTAATTGGCCACAGTCCATTAGTTCAGCCCGGCCCATTAAGATCCATGATATGATGATAAATCGATAACATGAAACGCAAACATAATCTTATCGGAATAAAAGCATATTCGAGCACAAGATCTCAGCCCGTGGATGGATGGGTCCACAGTCCACAGACAATCAGATTCACCCTGATCGATTTCCATTTGATTTTTTTCTTTTTAAATAATTTAAAAACATATCGCGAGAATATTACGAGTTTCGAGTTATCACGAGTAATCTAGAAAAGGGAGGAGAAGGAGAAGAATAACCAGAAGCTTAGAAAAGATAAACAAAAATAAAAAATAAAAGGCGGACAAGGGAATTTGGAGGCGTGCCGAATTCCCGCAAACCATCTTCTAAGCATTTATGTGAAAGCGACTTGCGATGGAAACAATATTTCTTGATTTCTTTTTTACAGGCCCAAGGCCCAAGGCGCAAGAGAGATTTAATTAAGAAAGAAATCCTGGCAGGCTTCAGTTTCCGTGGCGCCGGACAAAATATTCTCAGACGTCACTTTGATGCAACGCGAATATGGACGCGATCGAAACCAAACGCCCCTACTTTTTCCCAAAAATTTACGGGTGCCACTCCCGAGCACCTTTACTGCCCAAATTACCCCTGTTTTGTTTTGTACGGGAGCGATATGTGTAAGGGCATTTATGTAATTGGGTTACAGAGACAAGTTTGTCATTTAAAATGCACTGTCTGTTGTTTTCTTATTAGTGGTAAAACTAGTATTGAAGGACGGTGTCACGGTGACCGTTTTTGATGAAAAAGTAAAAGCAATTTTGTTCTGCGGTGCCGAATGATGTGTTTCTGATTTTGCTTTTTTCGATTTTGACAAGAGAAAGCCGATTCCGTTTTAGCTTTTTTAAGGGATCGCACAGCACATCGGCCCTTTTGGAAGCGGCGCCGCCTGAAACGGTAGTACAAAAGAAAATTACTTAATAAATTAATTAAAAAGTAGAAACAGATAGTTCTATTTTTATACTGTTTTATAAAGAGTAATGGATTGGAAAATGGAAAGAGGGGGGAAAAGTGAGAAATTTAGGGCATGCGTGAGAGACATGGATTCCTGGACAAATGCCTCGTACTGGGGGGGTGTTCCAGTTTCCTTTCCCGGTTTTAGGGTTTCGGAGGTTTTGACATATAAATCAACCAAGAGATTGGGAACAAAATTGATTTTTTTCGTGATTTTTGAGGATTATTTATTGAGTATTAATCGATTAATTGAGTAACAGCTATCCAAACGGGTTCCCTCGAAATCTGCTAGGGCTATCCAAACAATCTGCTAGAGGAGGAGGTGAGCTAGGTGGCCGACGGCCATAGCCCTTTAGGGATAGTGGACCCTTGGATTAAGGACTGAATGTTCCTTGGCCGTCCAAGTTTTCAACTTTCGAGGGTCACCGGAGGCTGCACTTGTGAATCACTTTCCCACTAACACAGCATTTTGATATGGGATGTTCGGTGGTCAACTGGTCATTATGTGAAAAATTAATGCACTCTAGATTTCCAAAATCGAGATGGAGAATTAGAGTTGCCACGTGTCTAATGCTTTAGTGAATTTATCTCACACTTTGGTTAAAATTGCACGGCATGAAAGGAGTTCACATCTCCGTGAGGCCGCCCCACAGCACATTCCCACGGTGCATTGGGAACTTCTAGTGAATAGTATCACTTTTAATGATGTCATTATCGGGAGATGTTTCCAATATATGGCGGGGATGTGCTGTGGAGTGATCTTTGCAGGGCGGAGATGTGATGTCGCATGAAACTGTAAATAAAAAAAATGGAAAATCTAGTTTAATTTTATTTTTGGTTTTACTGATTGGGGTCTTATTTTATTTTATTTTATTTGTATTATAACCAAACAAAATAAGATAAAATTTGAAACTAAAATAAATCAACATTTGCACTTATATCATTTTTACTATCATAAGTTATGGTGCTTGGTTGCAATGCAAATAAATTTGTACTGATACAAAATTTTGATGGTGCAAATTATTTTCGTGTAAATTCTTACTTATTTTTGTGTCACATTTTAGCATATTTTATTTGATTGTAATATAAATGAAGTAAATTAAGACATAAAGCAGAATAAAATGGAACCCAAAACAAAATGAAATGAGAATTTGTATTTTTTTCATTTGCACTTCAGTGCATTTATACTAGTGCAAATAAAATGGTGCTGCAACGAAAGATAACTTACAAAAAAATGAAAGTTTGAACTTAATTAACCAAGTAAGATAGAAAATATGGGCCCGCTTGGTGCATCTTTTCGTGCGGTCTTTCGGCTATTTATAAGCCAGGCAGACCGATTTTCGGTTTATTCTCATTTGGTTTGTGGAAGATCTAGCCACCAAAAGCCGGAATGCCGAAAAGATGTGAAAAGCCCATTTTGAACTGATTTCGGGGAGGTTTCAAATGAAATTTTTTGGTCTTCTGCATTATATTCTTGCACGAAAAGACACAGAAAGACGTGAAAAGACATGCATCTCCCAAACTAGTTTCAGACTGTCCAGATTTTCATGCAAAAACTCAATACATCTTTTACTTGTCAAACTATCACAAGATCCAAAAAGACTTTCCAAACGGGCCCTAATTTGTTATTAGCTAAAGCTTTTAGTTTTTCGGATATGGACTGGCGAGCATAATTATTCGTGACACGTTAACCCTTTCTTACGCTGTGCGATTTGCAGGATTTTTCTGATTAAAAACCTGTCAATAAATACCTGAATAATCAGTATTTTATAACAGAAACAAACGCATGCCAAAGGAAACTAAAATGACAAAAAGCTCCCTATACCTCCCACTGAGATCTATATTTGAATCAAACCGCATTGGGCATTGGATGGGTATCAATATCATCCTTTACGGGGCTGATACGTGGGCCGTGGGGACCCAAGAAGTATGACAGTGGACTCTGTCAGGAGAGGACAAAGTAAGGGTATTATATTAATAGAAGAAGCAGCCAAGAAACAAACAGAGACAGTGGAGGAAAAGCTCAGAATGCTGGAATGATAGCGGCATCGAAGGGAATCAGAAACACTCATGCGTATGTCTGATACGTGTCATGCGTTACACTAATCATTTCCCTAACAGTGGAAGCTGGAAAAGAGGAATTCGTTTTCAACCCAACATCATAACAGAGTGGGATGTAAATATAATAATAATAATTTAATTAGTTAATAATCAATAAAATAAAAGTAGGGGAAAATACTAACATCTACGATTGCACTATGACCCATGGGCTTGGTCCAAAACAGGCCAGAGATGGACTTAATTTATAACCAAAATCACGACAGAGTTAAGGGTCCGTTTTGTTCACATTCGAATCGGATTGGAATCGAAATAGAAATCTGTTGGAATCGGAATAGGAATGGTCTATTCTTATATTTTGTTTGGTTTAGACACAAATCAGAATGAGAATTGAAATTAGTTGGAATGGAATTTCCTTTTTAAGAGAGGGGATGGAATGGTCATCTATACTACCTTAAAAAGCACTAATAGCCTGAAGAATATTTCTGTAATTTTATGAGAACAAAATTTATCCCTTCATATTTAATTTTATTGATAAAAAATGAGGATAATAGGGTAATTGGTTATTGATATTAAATGAGTTGAAAAGAGATAATTTTAAAAAATATATTTTAAATATTTAAAAATATTATTTTGTTGATAAAAACATTAAAAATTTAAAAATTAAGTAAAATAATTAATATTTTATTGAAAAAATATAAAAGTGTGAAATAGACAATAGGGTTTCAGCTATGGGTGAATTCGAGCCAAGCCAAGCCGAATAGTATGAGGCTCGAGCTCGGTTCGAGCAAGAACCTAGAGCTCAAGCTCGATTTTGAGAAAAAAAATATTTTATAAAAATAAAAATTTATATATATAAATATTTTTTATTTGATTTTAACAAATTAAGAATTATAATAATTAATCATTATAATATTTTTACTATATACATATTATATATATATATATATAGAGAGAGAGAAAGAGAGAGCTCGTGAGCCTCATGAGCCGAACTCTAGTAGGCTCAAGCTTGGTTCGTTTCATAATTGAGCAACTCATGAAAAGCTTGGCTCGTTGCCACCCCTAGTTTCAACCTTTTCAGAGAGAGTGTGAAGCAGGGGATCAAAAATAGAGTGTGGACGGGCAATAACCACGAGTTTTTGTCGTGGATGAGAAATTGGGATGTGGACGAGATGAACATAGTGTTGAACACCGCCTAAATCCAACATTTAAGGTATTAACTTGAATTCATCTTCATTGAATCATATATTTAAGACATTCTTGTTTCTTCTCATCATTAAATTATTTTAATTAAATACATGCATAATAAATTAATAATTCCAATAATATAAAAAAAAACTTTTAAAATATACCTAGAAAAAAATACTGTTTTCATCTAGGTGGTGGTAAGAAATTAAACCATTTGGGTCAATCCATTTTGCCACAATTAAATAATAAAATTCAAAAATAGATAAAATACAAAAAAAATATAGAAATTAAAAAAGTGAGAGCATTTGTTACATCATATATTCTACATATAAAACAATGATGAGTATGATAAATATGAAATGTTTTTATTAATGATGGAAAATGAATGTAAAATTTAAATCCTATGTTTAAGATATATATTTTATCATTAAATTCTACTAATTAAATCCACAACATTAATTTTAATAGTATAAAAATAAAAATTTTGAAAAGTTATTTGAAAACAAAACCATTTTATCCCTCCTAGTAGAGTAAGCAATTCAATCATTTGGGGTCAAGTGGGTCAATAAATAATGCCATAATTAAATAATAAAAAAATAAATTTAATAAAACATATAATACAAAAAATAAAAATAATTGGGCAGATCTCCAATACTTTATATTCATTATACTAAACAAAAAAAATTATGAAATGTAATAAGTATTTTTATTAATGATGGAAAATGCATGTAAAATTTGAATCCTATATTTAAGATATATTTTTTATCATTAAATTCTACTAATTAAATCCACAACATTAATTTTAATAGTACAAAAATAAATATTTTGAAAAGTAATTAGAAAACAAAACCATCTTCTCCCTCCTGGTGGTAAGTAAGAAATTCAACCATTTTGAGTCAAATGGGTTAATAAATAATGTTATAATTAAATAATAAAAAGTTAATTTAATAAAATATATAGTACAAAAAATAAAAATAATTAGGCATATCTCTAATATTTTATATTCATTATAGTAAACAAAGTAATTATGAAATGTAAGAATTATTTTATTAATGATGAAAATGGAATGTCAAATTTAAAATCTACCTAGAAATGAAATGATGTAATAGTCAAATAATAAAGTTTTTAAAAATATAAAATACAAACAATGACAAAAAAAAAATAAATGGAGAAAATTTTGGGCACTTATCTAACGTTGTATATTTATAAAAAATAAAATATTGGGTACATCGCATAAATTATGCATTCATTATATTGAACAAAAATAAGTATTATACATAAGAAATAACTTTATAAATGATGGAAATGTAATACAGATTTTAATGTCAATCTAAAAATCCAACTAATTTTCTATTTGGGTGGTGGGTTAGTGGTTTGAGTCAAATGGATTAATCGATTATACGATAATTAAATAATAAATTAAAAAAAGTACAAGTAATCAAAGGAATACATAAAATTATATATTAATTATGTCAAACAAAATTAAGTGTGATAAGTAAAAATTATTTATACTATATAGATGAAATATATAATTTAATTGATTTGAAAGCTAAGCTATTTTCTTATCTAGATGGTGGGTCAATGATCCAACTTTTCAAAGAGACCCATGATGTCATAATTGAATAATAAATACTTAAAAAGAGATAGAACACAAAAAATGAAAAAGTTTAGGATTTTGTTGAAAACATTTAGGAACATTTTTAATGTTCTAAATTTATTATATTAAATAAAAATAATTGTCAAAATAAAAATTCATGTTGTCAGAATTTAATAATAAAATTCAAAAATAGATAAAATGCAAAAAAATATAAAAATTAAAAAAAATTGGGAACATTTTTAACTTCATACATTCGACATATTAAACAATAATAAGTATGTTAAATAAAAAATATTTTATTAATGATGGAAATGGAATGTAAATTTTAAAATCAATTGAATAAAACTATTTTCCTATTCTCTCTTATTAAATTTTATATTTAAGATATATTTTTTTCATCATTAAATTCACAACATTAATTTTAATAATATAAAAATAGATATTTTAAATGTAATTTGAAATCAAAATCATTTTCTTTCCTCCTAGTGGTGGGTAAGCAATTCAACCATTTGGAGTCAAATGGGTTATAATAAAAAATTAAAAAAAGTAAAATATATAATACAAAATAAATAAAAAATAGGGGCATATCTCTAATATTGTATATTCATTAAACTAAACAAAAATAAGTATCAAATGTAAGAAGTATTCTTAAAAATGATGAAAATGAAATGCCAAATTTAAAATCTACCTATAAATGAAATGATGTTATAGTCAAATAATAATAGTAATTGTTATTGCAATTTAAATCTTTCACGTGCAAAGCATGTGCACGTTTATTAGAAGCATTTAAGTTTATTTTTAATCATATTGTTACTTTTATTAATTTTTAAATTTTATTTAACTATGATATGTCTTAAATTTAAGTAATTAATATAAAGAAAAAAATTATCACGTGCGTAATTCCAATTTTAGATCCCTATTCCTACAAACCAAACGGGCCCTCGAAATATAATTGTTTGATAGGTCAGGTTTGTCGTAGTTAACTGATAGTTATTTCAGCCTGGTTTGCTTGCAATGCGATTTCATTTGCATTGGTACAAAAAGGTATGAGAGTGCAAATGAGTGGAATGCAAATTCAGGCTTATTTTGTTTAAAATTTACTTGATTTTATTTGTTTATGGTATAAAAGAAGTAAAATAAAATATAAAGAAAAGTAAAATCCAAGCAAAAAAACCAAAAATTTTTACATTCTTTTGAGTTGTATTCCCATGCATGCATTTGTATTAGTGCCAATGAAAATATTTGCATTTTAAAGTAATAGGCTAGCTGAAATTTAATAATACCCATTGCACGCTCAGAGAAGCAAAATTTGTATTTAAATGGGTTAACCTTTGGACAATAACTTAAAATAGATACAGAGATGGAAGTAAATTTCTGTTTCTACCGCATAGATTTGTATGATTGGAGGTCATTTAAATGATACTTTGTTCCCCTTCCCGTTTTTTACCTTCTTTTTTGGGGGAGGGAATGCTACTTTCTTTTGTGAGACAATTGTGGGTTCCAGTGCATTGAATACATAACATGTAATGAGTTAAATTGGCCTTTGCAGGAACTATAGATACTGGCATACTGCAACCCTGCTTTCATAGTGTTATTGGTCTTGTAGCTCCATTCCCATGAAACCCTTGAATTGTAATTTTGTGATAATATGGGACATTGTAGTACAACTTTGTTAATGGCTACATATTGTGATATTGGGAGATAAGGAAGAGAGAGTAATAAAAGATCTAATAATGAAAAAGGTTTAATGCATGGATGGGGAAGTTAAGTAGTTAATTAACAATTAAGGGTCCGTTTGGTTTATACTTTAAATGGGAAACAGAGCGGAATTGAAATTCTTTTTTTTTTGGTAAACTCCCCTTGACTCCTTTTTCCCCAAAGTGCTGGTTGTAGGATTTGATTATGTGTCAATACTGGAATAAACCAGCTAATACACTAACAAGCCAGCCCTTAATTGGTTCTGGAATTGGAATTGGAATCGCCTATTTTGCCCACCCGTTTGGTTCATATGGGATTAGATACATGGTTCTTATTGTTGTTGTTGTTGAAATAGATACATAGTTTGTACATAATTTCACATGCAATTCACATAAAAAATCAATAAAACAAGAAAAAAAAAAAGGAAAAAGAGGCATATAATAAGATAAATGACATAAAATCCATTTATACTACCATTGGTGATTCACGGTGACCATGGTTTTTGAACTACTGTTGACCCAGACGATTAGATTGTTCAGCTCGGGGACTCATGACTGGTCAGGGTTGCAATTCTGTTTTGACTCCACACTGCTATTTTCCCCAAAATCGTTGAATCGATCACTGATCCTTGACTTGGGCGATCAGACCATTGACTTGTACGATGCCAAACAGACACAAGGTGTATCACCATTTTCTTGAGCAACAGCATCGATGCCAAACAGACACAAGGTGTATTTACCATCAGGACTTCAACAAATGTTAAAAGATTGATGTCAACTATGACATGCCACCTTCTCACTGATTCAGTTCCTGCTTTTTCATCTTAACGACCATTACCAATAGAATAAGAGTCCAAATCTGCTCCTCACATAGCGCTCCATTTTTCATATTCTTATATTATTATTCATAGGAAATGTTCCCAATACACGGTAGGATGTGTATATGAGATCAGTGTGAGGTGCGCTTTGTGAAAGGCAACAGAGCATATCCCATTTCATATAATATACTTATCTTACTTTGATCTTGAGATAATTCCAACAGTCAAGTAAGCTTGACCAAATAGCAGTATAGCTGTTAAACTTAACAATTAATCCTCCAAAAAGAAATGTCCGAATGAAGATATTTCACTGATTTAACTCCAGATTCTCACAATACTATAGGCATTGAATTTCTTCCTTAAAGTAGATCCTTCAATTTGATACGTTAAATACCAATGCTTTGTTTTCAGAGCCAAGTTTAAGCAACTTTGTTTTCTTATTTTAATTATAGAGCTAATTCCTCATGTCTTATTCAAAATATTTGGACCAAAACCCTAAAAAATGCATTTAAGAAGGGGTAGTGTTTGCAGAAATCAAAATTAGGCACACTGTTTAATAGTAATCTGGAAGTGTTTTTATCGAAAACTACATACGGTTTTCGGGAAGATGAAATATAAAAAACAGTTCTGACCTCTCTCTCTCGTTAAGGACGTTTTTGCTGGTTTATAAAAAATGTTCTTCCCATATCAGCATTCTTAAATTTGAAAAGATCCAAAACGTTAGATTTTCATTCTATAGTCGTGAAATACATCCCACTTTTTACGACTCTATTTTCCTTAGGAATCCTGAATGAATCAGTAATAGTTAAACTGAAAATGTCACTAAATTAGCTGATATCTACAAAATAGAGATGTTGAAATCAAACTGCCCCACTATAAAGTTTTGAATTTCTTCCTGTCAAAACCTTATATTTTAATACAAAAAAAAAAAGAGGAAGAAAAAACTGATTTCATTATGAGGCCTCATCTTAGGTGGCAACCTTGCAGCAGTATAAAAAATAGGCTGCCTGTCAATTCTGCATTACTTTGGCTTCATGTTTTTTATGCAAAATAATAAATGTGGGTAAAAGCAAAGGTCCCACCGAGATTTGAACTCGGGTTACTGGATTCAGAGTCCAATGTCCTGACCACTAGACCATGGGACCTGTTTGTCCTTTTTTTTCAGATTTAACTCTCTTTTATCTGCGATAAGTAAAAGAGAAAGTAAAATGATGCATGTCTTCAGCTTATATGACAGAGAATGGGGATAGGAGTAAGGGTGTCAATGGACCGGTTTTGGATTGGATGGACCAATAAGATGTATTGGATTGGACTAATCTGGTCCAAATATTTATTAGATTGGATTGGACCTGATCGTAACATATTTATATTGGATTGGGTTGGATTAAGCCAATATCTGAGCCATCGATACAAGATAAAAATATATGTGTAAATGAATCAGATTTGAGTTGAAACCAATCTAAATCAAAATGATTTTGAACAGATTGGACGGTCCAGACATTGAATTGGACCAATCCAAATTGATCCAAAACATTTATTTGATTGGATTGAACTGATCCATTTATAATGGACTCACATTGGCACCCCTAGATAGGAGGAGGATTATTTGTTACAGAATGTGGGGTAACTCACCGGGAATTGATGTACGAGGGAGGTGCAAATTTTTAACCTGTTATTGGAAATCAAAATTTGCATTGCCAATAAATACAAATAAGATAAAAAGTATTATGATTTTTTATTATTTTAAAATACAAATCATAATTACAAACAAACTGATATTTTTTTTGAAAAAACAAACCAACAGATATAAAACTAAAACAAGTGCAAAATTTATATTCAATTCATATTTATTTGCTCTGCATTCAAACAGAGTCTCACTAATTTACTTTGAGTTCTTAAAAATAAGTGCTTATTTTGGGCCTGTACCACACCAATAAACACTTATTTGCGTTTGAGAAATAAACCCGAATTTTAAACTTATTCTTAAGTACTTGTTTTTTTTTTGGTATGTCTTGGCCCACCATATTATTTTTAAAATACTCATATTACCGCTGTTTAAAAATAAATGCTTTTTTACCAAACACTCGTAAGTGTTTATTAAAATAAATAACTTTTTTAAGCATTTATTAAATAATCAATTATTTTTCAAATAAACACTCTCAAAATTAACATAGTTGCTGAAAAAAACAAAACAAATGGAGAATACTTGTGGCCACCCTGTAACGGGGATAAGTCGTTTAACCCTATTCTCCCCTTCATGTGAGAGAGCTCCCTCACTGAATCATTACCCTTTGGCTTTATAGCCAATTAGCCATGGCTTTGAGCTCCATTATTACGAGCTTAGGGCCAATTTGTCTCCAATAATTAAGGCCTTAAGGACCGTTAGTTCTAAAATATGAACAGAAGTTGCAAGCTTACAACGTCGCTGCATGGTTTTTTGGGATTCGTCCATGTATGAGTCCAAGAACCCATCCAGTGCTGTGCTAGCTGTGGACCCAAATCCTGAAGGACTACTACGTACTGCAACGCCAAGAGGATGTAAACACGAGTCAGCTCCCTCCATTAATCCATTAAACAATAGCAATAGAAAACAATTTTTGTATAATAATAATATCAGAAATTTGAGAATCTTGGAACTCTGTTTTCCTTTCTTCTTTTTCTCTGTGTTGGGTCTTTTCTTCTGAGAGAGTTGCTTTTTATTGTTCCTGAGATCTCTCCGTCCCGCAGTGAAGTGTGAAGGGTTTTTATTTTTTCTCCGTCTAGAAAAAGCATTTCAAAAGACCTCAACTTTTACCTCTTGTCTGCCATTATAGAGCCATAAATATAACACTTCCCCCACCCCCCACCCCTTGTTCCTAGCTCACCCACCTCTCTCTGGGTTTTTACTAAGCTAGCCGGAAAGTCAGTCTCCCGGCTGTTTTTCCGGCGCTTGGGTGTCCTTCTTTTATTACTCTTCGTCTTTTTGAGCATTTAAAGCTCATATCTCTGTCTCCCTATTTGAACTCTGAAAAGAATGGGTTGATATGTGATTTTCTTTACTGGTTTCTGGCTTTGAAACTCCTGTTCTCTCTTGGGTTCTCGTAAGATACTGTTTCTTTGCAGCAGTGTCTGAGAAAGCTCGTTATTTGGAACTTAGTTTGTTCTGTTATAGTGTCATTACTTTCTGGCTTTGCTGAAACCATTTACTGGTTCTTTAACTCGATTCCGGTCCTTGTCATAGCAGAGCAGAGATTACAATATTTTCACTCTCTCTCTTTCTCTCTCTAAATTTCCAAGTTTCTATCTGGGTTCTTCGTTTAGCTGATTTTCCCTCTGGATTTTCTTTTTATTGTTTTTTTTCGGTGGAACCCTCTCTCTCTCTCTAAATCCAGTTGATTTACTCCGAAAGAAAAGAAAAAGAAAATGATCACCGGAACCGATCTGTATCACGTTCTCACGGCCGTTGTGCCTCTATATGTTGCTATGATCCTTGCTTACGGTTCAGTGAAATGGTGGAAGATTTTCAGTCCCGATCAATGTTCGGGTATAAATCGCTTTGTTGCTCTATTCGCTGTTCCTCTGCTTTCCTTTCACTTCATCTCAACCAACAACCCGTACACCATGAACCTAAGATTCATTGCTGCTGATACACTTCAGAAGATCATGGCATTAACAGTCCTGGCAATCTGGTCCAGAGTCAGCTCGAGAGGTTCTCTCGAGTGGTCAATAACACTCTTTTCCCTTTCTACTCTGCCCAACACTCTTGTTATGGGTATTCCCCTTCTGAAGGGTATGTATGGAGATTTCTCAGGGAGTTTAATGGTTCAGATCGTTGTTCTCCAATGCATAATATGGTACACTTTGATGCTCTTCTTGTTCGAGTACAGAGGAGCTAGGCTTCTCATTGTAGAACAGTTCCCCGACACGGCTGGTTCGATCATTTCCTTCAGAGTGGACTCCGATATTATTTCCTTAGATGGAAAAGAACCTCTCCAGACCGAAGCCGAGGTCGGTGAGGATGGGAAGCTTCATGTTACAGTGAGGAAATCAACCAGTTCCCGTTCAGAGATTTTCTCTCGACGGTCACATGGGCCTAACTCCGGTGTTTCGTTGACTCCCAGACCGTCGAACTTGACGAATGCAGAGATTTACTCGCTGCAGTCATCCAGAAATCCAACACCGAGGGGCTCGAGCTTCAACCACACTGATTTTTATTCCATGGTGAATGGAAGGAATGCCAACAGCATAAGTCCCAGACAGTCGAATTTCGGGAACCTGGCTTTCGACGAGGAGAACGGGATGGGTGGATTCACGAATCCTCCCAGAGCAAATGGGATCTTTTCACAGGGGAATCCGGTGCAGGGTGCAGGGTATCCTGCCCCGCCAAGTGCGGGAATATTTTCGCCAGCTGCCGGACCTGGGGCGAAGAAGAAGGCAAATGGGACCGATGGGGGGAAAGATCTCCACATGTTTGTTTGGAGCTCCAGTGCTTCCCCCGTCTCTGAAGGGGGAATTCATGTCTTCAGAGGAGGGGATTTTGGGAATGAACATGGTGTAGGTCATCCTGCAGAAAATCATACTAAAGGTTAGAGCATTTCCTCTTTTTTCTGTAGATGGTATGTTTAATAATATCTAAAGTTCTTGGAGTTTTGTGTTGATGATGCCACCTTCTTTGTCTTGTTGGGTCTGTTTCGAGGAAATAGGCTTCCTTTTTTCTTGATTCTTCTCTGTAATTTTTTGTTGGTTTAGTGGGTTTTGGTGGATGCATTCTGTTTCTTTTTGATCATTTAGGGTAACAGATATCGCTGTGATTTTGGTGGGACTTGTTATTGATTGATGACAGTTTTGTTTGTTTATGTCTCTCATCAGATTACGAAGAATTTGGCCGGGATGAGTTCAGCTTCGGGAACAGGCCGGGCTCCCAAGTGGCTGAGCGAGATGGACCGACCTTGTCAAAGCTGGGTTCAAGCTCTACGACCGAGCTCCACCCTAAGGCTGCGATGCAAGGCGACGCCAAGTCCTCATCCATGCCGCCTGCCAGTGTTATGACCCGGCTCATCCTGATCATGGTTTGGCGTAAACTCATTAGGAATCCCAACACTTACTCCAGCCTCATTGGCCTCACCTGGTCCCTGGTTTCTTTTAGGTATTTATCTTTCAGCCTTATTAAATGATCTCAGCTTTGTTGATTCTTTCTACCAGTCGGTCCCTTACAGTAGTCTTACTTCTGTAGGTGGGGGATTGAGATGCCAGCCATTATAGATGGTTCGATTAAAATCCTTTCTAACGCCGGTCTCGGAATGGCCATGTTCAGTCTTGGTATGTTCTGATTTCTGAGGTTGTTTCAGATTTTGTTTCCTTCATTTTCTCTGTTAACCGAGGGATGATCGGTTTTAAAACCAAAACTATGGCAATCCAGGGTTGTTTATGGCATTACAGCCAAGAATCATTGCTTGTGGGAACTCAGTTGCTTCCTTCGCTATGGCTGTCCGGTTCCTCACGGGTCCTGCAGTCATGGCTGCAGCCTCCATTGCCGTTGGTCTGCGAGGAGTTCTCTTACATGTCGCCATCGTACAGGTAAAAGGGGTCAGAGCTCTGAAGATGCTTTCTCAATTGTGTCTGATAGTCTCTCCTTCAACCTGCTTTCCTAGCTTTCATTTTGCTCTCGAGTGTTGGTAGTAAGTAGTAAATGTTCATTTTTCTGTTTGTCTTTGAATTTTCAGGCAGCTCTTCCCCAGGGAATTGTACCCTTTGTGTTTGCCAAGGAATATAATGTGCATCCGGACATACTGAGCACTGGGTTTGTATTCAACAATGTATCTATGCATGCATGCATGAATGCATATATGTATGTTAATG
Organism: Nelumbo nucifera; assembly: GCF_000365185.1. Next base: position 1,441,009 of record NW_010729144.1, on the reverse strand, counting down.
GGTCATCTTCTGGCCTTTCTACTTGTCTCTGTACATGCAATGTTATGTGGGATTGGGAATGCATTCATGCATGCATGCATGACATAGACAATGGCATGTTATATTGTTAATATTTCTCATCTTTTTTGAATTGTGTCATCTTTCAGGGTTATCTTTGGAATGTTGATAGCTCTGCCCATAACCCTAGTCTACTACATCTTACTGGGTCTTTGAGAGGGGGGTATGGGAGAGGGATGCTGTGACCTGTGACTGGGAGGAGTCTCTTCATACTGTAAAGATAACCCTTTGTTGGGTTTTTCGTTTTTTTTGCTTGTCCAAGTGTCTAACAAAACAGCTGAGGAGAGGGAGAGAGAAAAGAGGTGTAACGAAGGACCATTTGACTGAAGAATGAAAAAAAGAAAAAAAAGCTGAGAGGGAGGAACAAGGGCGTGACCGTTGGACTAGATTTTTGAATATTTTCTCTGTTCTTTTCTAATCTTTTTTTCCTTGTTCTTTTGGAATTGGAAAAAGCTAAGCATGTCTGTAGTTGAGATGCCTTCTACTTTAAATGTGAAAATGGTTATCTGGAAGCTGTGACAGAGGCCTTCTTTTGACGATTACTTTAGAGCATCTGTCGCTTGTCATTCACTGCCCAGGTCACAAATATGTGCTTCTTGGGGTTTCCTTTTTACTTTGCTTCCTCCCTGTATTTTAGTATGCAAAAGTTTCAAGCTCAACTGACCTACTCCACTGAATTGTTTCCAGATTTGTAGGCAAAAGCTTATTTTTTTAGTTATTTGAGCCACTTCCGATTCACCGGGTCATGTCATTTTGTGGTGGAATTGGTTCTCTATTTAAAAGCAACAGACAAATTCAGCTTCACACATTTCAACCGGGAAAGCTGAGTTGAACGGTTGAGCCGGTTGCTGGTGTTATGATCCGATCATGAACATCCAAACCCTAGGACCAAGTCGATTGTTCTGGTTCGACCATCCGGGTCGACCCACTAAAGATGTGTCTAATTTCAAGGGATGTCAATATGGGACCCAAACAAACATTATTCGTTTGGGACTTTGTTGGACACGACGTTTCCATAGAAATAACGAATCGGAAGTGCACTGAAACGGTCCTCTGTATCTCGAAGCACTTTTGTCTCCCATGGCTTGAGGCTCAGAGCAGAACCAATCCTGTCACCTGGAGATGTTGGCCCAGAGAGGGGACCGAGTGTGGGGACCAAATCAAAGATTGACAGGCCCATTGGTAGTGGGGTCTGACAAATTATGCGGCTTACTTTCAGGCCTAGATTGGAGCCCAACGCAGGTTGAAAATCCATGTGAAAAGATTGCATTGTTGGGAGCATTAACTTGGAAGAAATTTGAGTTCCTACGTGGAACCCACGAACCCATGGTTCCTATTTTCTTAAATATTCTCAAGTCATATGTAGGCATGAGAAGGGACATCCTCTCTCTGGATGTTGGCCCAAGATTGGTTTAGTTTGTACCTTAGTTCTCTCTTAGTTCGATTCTACCCAATCAACCGGACCGACTGAAGAATTGATTAACTTGGGTCTGGTTCGATGGTTTGTCCTGTTTAATAATTGGGTTGGGACTGTTTGAGAAGAGTATAAATGCAAATATGTATTTGTACTCTTCTCAAACTGAGCCCAACTGATTATATAGTTCTGATGTACAGAGGTCCCTGTTTTTTTGGTAACCTTTTGTCATATTTTGTCTAACCGGGTAAATTTCATAACAGTAGATGAGATAATTTTGGTTGGAAAGACTTGTATTAAAAACATAAAACATTTTACTATTTACTGTCATTTTTATTAAGACTATATTATCAAAAATAAAATTTCAAAGTTGTTAATTGTTATAATTATAGATGTCAAGTATAATTAGGTCTAATCAAGTCAGACTCATTTATACTTGTTAACATTTTTTGATAATTTTTACTATATTTTATGTTTAGAAGGGTAAAATTAAGAATTATAATGACAGCTCAACTCATTGCCACCCCTATAATGACAGCTCTATCCTCTCCACTATTCCATGTACGATTTACTATGTACCGAAGTTAAGAATGCCAAAGTAAAAATTACAAGGCAAGTTCCTATTGCAAAGTTGATTATATCCCCTTGAATGTAAGATTTTCAATTCCAAATGGGTTTTCATTCAGTTCCCTTTGAAGTCATTGGATCCTTTACCGATTTGGAGTTATCCCCTTCTAACAATTCCAATAATGACCAATCTAATAATATATAGTTTTTCTAACAAGGAATGAATGCCAAACTAGCATTATTAGTTCTTTTATCTTTTTCGAGGTAAAGACTACTGAAACGTTTTATCACTTTAGTATTTCAATGTTGGTAAGTCTTGAATGTCATCATTTTTATCCTTTGAACCAGTAAAATCTTGGCATTTTACCTTCAAAGCATTCATGAAAAGTAGTTGTACATGAAAAACTGAAAAATCTAGTTAACCGATTGTTTTAGTTTGATTTTTGGTTTAATTTTTTTTAAACCCATTGGTTTGATTTCAAAAATGTGCTCATAGCTAGGTCACCTTTTTTTTCTTTTCTTTTATATATATATATATATATATATATATTTTTTTTTTTTTTAATTTTAAGTTTTGAAGGCTCTAGGCCAGGAACCCTGAGCACTCCTATTGAAAAGACAATCTCATGGTGTAAATGACATGACTATGCAGATGGTTGAGATGATGAAACAATCCTTTGAACCGAAAACAGTTGTTTAAAGTCATGAATGTGTAAATGAAATAGTCACTAAGTGACAATGAATGCATATCAAGTGTTTTTGGGTGTTTAATCAGCTTCAACTGGTTCTACCTCTATGTTTTGCGTCTTTGAAAGCTCATTATTATAGTACATATATGAACTAGAAAAATGAATGAGTGAGCTTCCACTCATCCTAGTGACTGAAATGATGAAACACTTCTTTTCTATCATCATTCTTTGTGTGCATTCCATGTGCCAGTCTTGCTTTTGATTTCCCAAAGTTCTTTTCTTTAAACAAAGCAAGAATATTTAGGTTGTTATCCATGCTTCAAACTTATTCCCCTTTTTGTTTTATATTCTTTGTTAATGGTTGGAAAGTCTCAAATGAAGGGTAGTTTGTCCTCCATATGCAGTGTTTTGTTAGGAGCTAGACATAACATTAGTCAATAGACAACATTACAGCTAAGACTTCTTTATGTAAGTCAGGGCAACCCTAGAAAGTGTGTTGAAAAAACAATTATTAAATAACCCAAAAGTAAGGGTGTCAATGGACCGGTTTTGGATCGGACCCTGTTCAGTCCAAAATCAATTTGAACGGATTGGAGGGACCCACAAGATATATTGGATTGGATCAATCCGGTACAAAATATTTATTAGATTGGATTGGATCTGATCCATCCATAATAAATTGGATTGGGTTGGATTGAGCTAATATCTATTCCATTGATATAAGATAAGAATATAGGTGTCAATGGACAAGGTTTGGGGTTGAAACCAATCTAAATCAAAACGAAATTGAACAGATTGGACAGTTCAGACATTGAATTGGACCGGTCCAAAATAATCCTTAATATTCTTTGGATTGAATTGGACCTGGTCCATTTATAAAGGACTCACACTGGACTGGATTGGATTGGACAAAATACAGTCCAATTGACACCCCTACCCAAAAGTAGAAAAACCCCTTAAAATCCAGAATTGATTTACTTACAAAAATTGTTTGTTCACAGTGACTAGATGACTAACTTATTTGAGGAAAACCTTTTTCTGGCTCAAATCTAAACACACTAAATCTTTCTCTCACACACACAAACACACGTACACCCACCTCACAAAATTAGTCTAGAGTTGCTTCTATGGAAAGTCATTTGCAATCTCATGGTATCAAACAAGTGATGTTATTTAACTCTTAGCATGGAAGAAAATTACCATCATCTGATAATATCACTGATGGTGCATGCTTTTATCTTGGTTTAATAGAGGAATTAGTACCACTTTCAAAGGCATCAGAACTTTGTACTCAAATTTCACCAACTATAACAAACTTTAACTGCTTTATTCTTTTTCTCAATTGTTCAGTTTTTTAGTCTTTCCAGGTAAAATGTATTGTTACTTAAATATACCTAAATACTTGCTTTGTGAAACATAACTCATGCAGAGAAAGCTTTTTTCCATATGGTTGCATTTATTTATTTGAAAAATGGGTCGAAGATTTTCTAGACAAAATTATTTTAACTACTATTTCTGACAGAGTCTATTTTATGTTGAAATAAAGTGAATCTATATGCAAATTATGAGTATTCTCACTTTTCAGTTTATTATGTTTGCATGGCATGAATAATGCATCTATCAAAAAAAAAAATGCAGAAAAAAAGTTTGGGCTTGGTATTCTGGATGGAGTCTGGATTTCCTGCCCACAAGAATTCTGCTCACGTCTACCCACATAACATCGCAGCTACACATGAAGAATATATCACCCCCTACATAGTATTATGCTTGGAGAGATGTTCCCAGTGCCCGGGGATAGTGTGTTGTGGGTAGACGTGGGCAGAGTTCTTGTGGGCAGGAGATCCAGAGTCTCCTGGATGGACCACATATGGGCCTAAAGAATTTATAATTCCTAAAAGTCCCAAACATGAAGATGGGATTTTGATGGTTGGATTGAATTTGTTGAAAAACAAGAAGGGATATATTTTGAGTAAGTCCCAACTTGATGAAATATAAGTGCCTCCTCCTTATAAAGGTTCTCTCATTGATTCAATCAAAGTCCATTATTTTCCTAGAGGAGGATTAGAATTTTCCAGTACCCTTGGTTTGATTTATATTTTAAGGCAAGACACTGTGTATCTGTACTAGCAATGCATGTGAATTGTGGCATGCATGGGTATATGTATATATTGCCTGAGTCACTGAGACACCTAATTTATGCTTTTCATGTTGATGTGGTCTTCCTTCATGTTTTGTCAATTGTTCTTTAGTTTCCATCTTTCAATGTCTGTTTGCTGTGTTATCTTTGGAATTTAACAAAAAATGCTGTCAAAAGCTGAGATGTTCTTCAGTGAAGAGAAAGCAAGAAGTAAAAGTTGAGATGGAGAGGGAGAGATGGGGACATAACTGTTGGAGTACAGATTTTGGAACATTTGTCCCCCACTTTTCCCTCCTTTAAGTTGTTTTTGTTGTCTTGGTAAAAGTTAACTTGTTTTTAGTTGAACAGTCGAGATGCTGTTGTAGTGAAGACGTAAATGGATTAACTCAAAGCTAATAGTGACCCTTCTTCATTTAATTGTTACTGTTGAGCATCTGTGATTTATACTACACGTCTACACCAAGCTGAGGAGATTTTTGATTTTTGATTTTTTTTGTTACTAAGGCTCAGTTTGGAAGGAGTACAAATATAAATTTGTAGAGTACAAAACCTTGTATTTTGTATTATTTTATATGTATTTATACTCTTCCCAAACTGAACCTAAGTGCTCCAATAAACTGATTTGGTTCACTGGATCCCCCACTTAAACTGAATCAAACTTCTTGTTAATGCGAGCTGTGAATGATTAATTAAGGTGGAGCTTGCCTATGTTGGGTGGAATTGCTAAGAGGTGATAAGGGGAAAAACTTAGGGTCCATTTGCTTTGCGCTCAGAATTGGAATCCAAAATGATCTATTCCTTTTGCTTATTTGGTTTATATGGGAATTGGAATTGGATTTCATAAGATTTGCACAGTTCCAGGGAGGGTTGGCATTGGGCAAAAGAGAAATAGGATTTGGAGGGGAGGGTCCAAGTCACTTGTTATTTTGGTCTGGCTGGAATGAGATTTTCCTTCTCAAAGGGGAGGTTGCAATGGCCCTTTCCTCAAATGGGAGAATGTCATTTCGCCCAAACAAACGATTGGAATTAAAATGGACCATTTCAATTCTGATTCCAGACCCCTATTCCCGTAAATCAAACGGACCATCAATATTTTTACCCCAAAACCCAAGCTGTATTTGGGCAAGATTTACTCAAAAGTGCAAGAGGGAGAGGATGAGCTGTGTATGATAGTGGAGAAACCCTTTTCAAAAGTTCAAATGTTATTGTAAATGTGCCCTTCTTCATATGAAAAACATTTTACTATAAGGTTGCCCTTGGATTCGTGAATCTCTGTGTGCTTTCCTTTGCAGCATGGAATTTGAAGAAATGCAGAAAAGAAGCCCATGAATTCTGCATTTTTCGGAATTTGAACATTGAGAGGAGTAGTCATTTCATTTCCATGGAATCGAGGCAGTAAACTTACCCCTGACCCCAAAAGGCCCAGCCCATCCCAGCCCATCAAAGAAGGTGCACCTTGAGAAAGGATCCAATTCCAAACCATTACAATCACACCTGACAACCCACCCAAAAAGTGTTTGTCCAAAAGTAAAAATAGACCCAAACAGAATGATTTGCCTAGGCAGCAGCTTCCTTGGGCATAAAACAAGGCCAAAAAAGGCGCGCTCTAACGGCCCCCCATATATCTTGAAAAGGGAAAGTACTTTGTGTCACCTTTGTCTAAGGTTACCTGCCATTTTGGGCTAAGACATCATGCCCTCATTGTGGGGCCCAAAGCAAGATTCTCAGGCCCATCCAATCATACACAGGGGGACCATCCATGGCTGTGGGTGAGAAAACATAGTGGGGTCTGACAAATGATGCAGCTCACAGTCAGCCCCAATTTTGGGCCTAGCCCAACTAGGATAGCTGGAGCTTGTAGGTCCATTTGTTCTTCTTTTCATTAGAAGGAGCTTTAGAAAGTTGCTTTTGGGCCCATGTTCGGTAACTTGTCAACCCCTAGGCTCTTCCCCTTGGACACAGTTTGTCTGTCCTTTAACACAAAAGGCACATTATGAACCTACACGAGAAGTTGGCCCATGGACCATGCCTAGGCACGAGAAGGAACTTAGGGTCCATTTGGTTTGTGGTTAGAATTGGAATTGACTATCCTCTCCCCTCTTGTTTGGTTCATATGGGAATTAGAATCAGATTCCATAAGATATGCACAATTCCTAAGGATAGTTTGTATCGGATAAAGAGAAATAGGATTTGGGGTACTTGTTTTTTATTTCTGGCCAGCTAGAATGAGATTCTCATTTCCAAGGGAGAAGACCGAAATGGCTATTCCCTCGAATAGGGAGTGCCATTCCACTAGGGATAGGAATTAAAATCTCATTCCACCCAACCAAATGACTGGAACCAGAAATGGCCATTCCGATTTCAATTCTAGACCCCTATTCGTACGAACCAAATGAACCCTTAGTCTCTTGGGTAATTGATGTGGGCCTGATATTGCTACAATTATGTTTTTTCAAGTTAACATACTTCCTAGAGCAAACTTGATGGATAAACAGAATGATTGCTCCTTTAATTATGTGAGATTCCCAGTTATCTTTTCCATTCAGCACTTTTGAATTCATTGGATTCTTTGCCCGGTTTCAAATATACCTCTGTGTAATAATTGAAAAAATTATCAGAAATGAAGTAATCCATTTCATGTAAAGAGTAATGAAGAATTTCATCATTTATAGTATTTGAATGTAGGTAAAGTATAGTCTTTTGATCAATATTCTTTCATGTAGATGATTGAAAATGATGAAACAACCCTATTAAGTGGAATCATTTTGTGAAGACATGAATGAAACATCTGAAAACACAGAACGCATGCAAATAATTGCTTTTTGGTGCTTGATCAATTTGAACTGATTCTACATTTTTCATCTTTGAAATCTCATTATTGCATTGCACATAATTTCAACTATCAAAGTGACTGAACTCTCATTCATCTTTGTGATTGAAATGACGACACAGACCTTTTCAGTGATCTTTCTTTGCGTGCATCCCATGTGCCACTCTTGCATTTAATTTCTTAGGTTCTGTTTGTTGGTAGTGAAAGTGCAATTTCTGATTTACCTTTTTTTACTTTGGGTTTTATCTATTTCTGTTTCATTTTTTTTGCACTTCATTGGTAATGCAAACAAATAAGATGAGGCAAGAGCTGAAACAGAAGTGAACCAGAGTTTGCACTCAAATCATTTGTATTCCCACATTTTTGCATCAGTGCAAATGAAATTGCACTGAAAACAAACTAGGCCTTAGGTTCTTGAGAAAAAAAAAAAAGGATTTTTAACTCATGACAACCAAAAGGGAAGATCAAACAGAATAGCCATCAAAATTCCAAACTCTGACTGAATTTTCATTTAATATTTCTTTCTTAAAAACGATTAAATGACCGTTGCATGATGATTAATCAACTTTGATCTGTTTGCTTTATGTGGGAGAAGTTTTGGCCTAAAGACTCAACTTGGGCCTCAAGGACCATGTTCATATTTTGCATTTTCATGATGAATGCAAGCAAAAAAAAAAAAAAAAAAGTGCATGACCCAAAAATTTATTCTTAGAAAGAGATAAAGCCCATATCCAGCCCAATCACAAGAACACTAAAATGGACCTGAAATGAAGCCCATTTTGTCTGTTCGTCACACTAAGGAGGGCATTTGTTGGTAAAAACCATAGTGTAAAGTTTACTTTTTTGTTGGTTTACTATTACATATCCTGTTGTTGGGTCTGTTTTTTTTTTTTTTTTTTTTGTTTTTACCACTCTAGCATAACAGCCTTAGATTTCCTGTGGAAAGGGAAAATGTCCTATCTAAGAGGGAGAAGAGATAGGGACATGAAACTTGGGCAGGTTTTGGAATATTTTCTTTTTTCATTCTTCTTTTTCTTTGTCTACTTGTTATTTGGGAAATGGTTAAAGCTTGTCTGTGGTAGACATGTTATTACTTCGAATTTTGGACAATTTTGGAAGGATTATCTGAAAGCCATTGTGAACTTTTTCTTTTCTAATTGTGACTTTTGAACATCTTTCACTTGTTTGTTTAGAAAAGGAGTGATTCGGGCACCTACCTTTTTGATAAGTGGTCACATCCCTAATTCTAATAAAAATATGCAATGCCTTTAGAGGCAATTAAGCAATGTTTTTTAACAGCCATTGATTTGGAGGGTCGGACCGTTCGTCCTGGAAACCATCCAGGCAACTGGTTCCGTTTTACCCCAAACCCGGAATCTGGTAAAAAACCATTGATTATTTGTATTTATTTTTAATTATTTTTAATTTTGTTGTCAGAACGGGCATTCAGTCCGGACGATCGGACCATCGACCCAGAAACCGGTGACCAAAACGGTTCCATTTCTGGGTCATTTTTTAAAACGTTGCAATTAAGTGAACCTCATGTATTAACTTTGTGATAATAAACAAACAGTTTTTTTTTTTTTTTTCTCTTCTGGATTTTAATTGGGATGTATTGGGTTGATAAAAAGTGGGATGTGTCCTAATCACCCAAACACCAATCGGTTTTTCATCTTAGGCTCTGTTCGATTTTCAGTAAATGAGAGGGGTTGGTTAATGAGAAAATTGTTTTATATATATAAATGCAATTAAACCCACTTAAATAAATGTTTCTTAAAACACACTTATTCGAAATAAATTACCAAAAACGAGGCCCTCCCTTCAATCAATTTTATTAGAACTTAGAACTGGATCCGAAATAAAATTGAAAAGCTGATTGGGTCACAGTTTAGAAGTTAGAACTGGATCCGAAATAAAATTGAAAAGCTGAATGGGTCACAGTTTTACCCATTTACTGGCGGTTCAATCGTCCACACTGAAACGAGCTTAACAAGAAGACCGATGATGAAAGCAGACAGAGACAGTCCACTGAAATGACTCCAAAAACAAAGACCCAATCTCAGTATTTGTGTGGACTTACATCTCCAGGATAATTAAACAAAAAAGTACTGCAACGGCATGCGGAAAGCAGTATCTTGAAAAGCACTTTGTGTCCCAGTTCAACCGGACCATCACCTGACAATGTGGGCTGAAACATCTTGGTCAAGGTGGGGCCCAATAAAAGATTTGCAACCCATTTCACTCTAGACTAGAGTCCGGGACCATCAAGGGCTTTGGGGTAAAAATATTGTAACGGGGTCTGACAAAGTGAAGCAGCTAACAAGGTCCACATAAGGGACCGGCCCGACTGTGGTGTGGCCCAATCAAGATAGTTTGAAAACCCATTTGAAAAGAGCTTTTAGCTCACTGAGGGAAGGTTAGAAAGTTATTTTGACACCATACATTAAGTAATCCTTGATATGAAGTTTGAATATTGTGTTTTTACTAAATTGTTATAGGTCCAAGTTTTATACAATTAATTTTCAATTCGTTTTATTCATGAGATTGGATATCAAAAGTCATTTTTAGTTCATTTTGTTAATAATAAATAATATTTTTATCATTATTGGTTTAATTTACTTAGGCTATTCAATATCTGCTTATAATCCGAATCTGATGGACAAGATCCGATTCAAATTCAAATATATAAATATCAAATTTGGATCTAACTATATCCGGTTCAAGTCAATCCAATTGCAGCCCTACATAGGACCATGAGAAGGCACAAAAGGGGCACTTTCTATGGCCAAGTTGTTCTAATTGTACTTCTTTACCACAAGTGATGTATATTGTATCTCTCCCTCTTTGTCATGTCCTAAAAAATAATATTTTGAAAGGAGTTGCCATTTGAGAAACTTGTATAGAAAAATCTTCAGATAAGCAGGATTGTTATCCCTTCAATTATCTTTTTAGGTTCTGTTTGTTCATTTGCACTGGTGTAAATGCATGGAGTACAAATGGATTGAGCGTAAAATTCTAATTTACCTTAGCTTTAGATTTGACTTTGACCCCTTTTGGTGCATCTTTTCTCATGGGTTGTTGGTTTTTTAGAAGTCTAGAAGCCTGCGCTTTTATCTTTTATCATTTGGTTGGGAAAAGGTATAGCCGCCAAAAGATACAACTCCGAAAAAATGCGAAAAGCCTGTTTTGGGTTATTTTTAGAAAGCTCCAAATGGAGCTTTTGCACTTATTCCGTCTTGTCTTCATATGAAAAGGCGTACAGAAAGACGCACCTCTCCAACCAAACAGGCTGTGGGCTGCCAAGATCTTTATGTAAAAGTCCATTGTGTCTTTTGGCTGTCAGATATTTAGAAGATCTTTCAAGAAAAACTTGCTAGATAACATCTTTGTTTAATTTGTTTGTTGGGAGTAAAAAGGATTTAGATTGATGTGATTTCGACTTTATATGAAAGAGAAAGGAGGTAGGAAGAAGGTTGTTTGTTTGGAAGGAGTAAAATAACATGGTTCCCACTTCATATGAGAGAGAGAAAAGGAAAATTTTATATCAGATGTAAAATTTGCACTGCTAATGATTGCAAATGAGTTCGCATCACACAGGAGTGCAAATCATGTGTTAAAAACAATTGTCTTCGGTTCAGATTTGCGCTGCAAATATTAGATTTCCAAATGACTTTCTAATAAGTATTTTTGAAGTCATTGGTTCCTTTCATTGGTGTAAAATCTCTCTCCTCTGATAACTGAAATAATAACCAATTTAATCAGAAAGCTTAAAAAGAAAAGTTGAAAACCAAATTAGGTCGGTCAATCCATTTTCTTTTAACCTTGCCAAGAAAAGAAAAGGCTATCATAGCCCTAACATCATTCATGAAAAGACAATTTCATTTTGCAAAAAAATATATATAACTTTTTGATCAAACACTTTTACAGGGACTCCACATATGATTGAAATGATGAAAAAAAAAAAATCCTTTTAAAGTCAAAGCATCTCTGTAACATCATGAACCCTACGTGCAAAAGATAATAATGATGATAAACAATCCTTTTGGGTGTTTAATCATCTTCAACTGGTTTTACTTTTTAACTTTTTAAATTTCTAAGAGCAAAATAGCACATTCCCTCAACAAGTAAATGGATGAGCTCCAAGTTCATCCTAGTGATTGGAATGATGAAGTAACCGTATCTGCATCCTATGTGCCAGTCAGGCATTAATGCTACAATCCTTTAAAGCTCTTACTGCTGCTTTCAATATCTCAACCCAAGTTCTTTGGTAAAGTCTTATTTTAGGGTAAATCATCAAACCTCCCTTGGGTTTTCTGAAAAAGGCCTTAAACCTTCTCTAACTTTGATTTGTCCTTAAACTTTCCCCGACATAAAAAAAATTATACATCTCTTTGGTTGCTTTTAAGTGGATAGAGACTTTAAATGTCTATTATGCCTTAAATCTCCCCTCAACTTTGACATCTCCTGCAAGGTGTCAATTGGCTGGTTGGTAAGGTCTCCTGCTGGTTGTGGCGGAGACTTAGAATCCAATCCTGCTTGCACAGTTTGGGGATGGTCTACCCCAAGTTGTGTGGCCCCTTGCAGCAAAAAAAAAAAAGTAAATATGTTTTAGTATTTCATTTTTTTATGGCATAAACAAATGCATTTTTGGGTAAAAAGAGAGTTAAAGATATTTTATTTTATTTTTTGGTTAAAGATTTAAGGATATTTTTTATTAAACGTTTAAGGGTATTTCAGTCATCAAACATTTGATAACTTTATATAAAGAAAAAGTTGACAATATAATATGTTTAAATCCAGGGCATCAGCAGTTTAAGGGATTTACCCTAAAAATCAGGGGAGGTGTAAGGCCCGGTTAAAGTTGATTAGTTGAGGGGAGGTTTAAGGGATTTACCCTAATTTTTTTTTCTAGGAATCTAGAGGATTTTCTGCTTGTATTTTATACTCTTGTTAGTGGTTGGAAAATCTCAGTGAGGGTTAGTTTGTCATCCATTATACAGTAAACTTGTTTACTTGATAGGGAAGCTCTTAAACAAAGATTGCAATCCCAAAAACTGATTAATTCACAAAAATTGTTTCTTAACAATGATCATCAGATTGATCAGTTGAGATTGCATGACTGAGTTTTAATCTTCTTTGGAGAAAATGATCAATTCTTTTAGTTTTTTAGAAAGAAATCACTATTTTTATTTCGATAAAACCCAATGACAATCAGGAGTATGAAGAGATTGGTTCTAGTCTTCTAGACATCTTTTTTTTGGGTCGGTGTTAATGCTAGAGTTCCACATTTGGCCCACCATTAAAATCTAAAGTTTATTGGATGCCCATTCCATGATGCCAGTTTGGGAGTGCTTTCATTCAGCTGTTTTCGGTTTTCCACGGTGGGCTTCTCAATAAAGCCTATAAGTTATGTTTGGTGAAAAGCCCCTAAAGCCATAATATGTTATCATTCAGACTATAAGCAATATTTGGTGAAAATCCCGAAAGCCCAAATATGCTATCATTCAGCCAAATTATTGGCTTTTCTAGTGAAGCTTATTTCAGCAGTTTCTTTAAAACAGCTCAGTGAAAGCAGTTCTCTTCACTACTCCCAAATGAGAGTAAAAGGAGAAAAGTAGTTTTACTTTCTTTTATATGATTTTCAGGAAAGAAAATATTTATGATAACGGAATCCGTAAAGCATTCCCCACTAGTTCAAGCCTCAAGGATCTATTTGGGCATGGCCAAGCCCAAAAGATTTATATAACCAAACTCCTGGGCCTCGACCAAATACAAGACATACTAGTTAAGAGGATATCCTCATATCCATCTTCTCCATTGAAATTGATTTTGATTGAGCCCTCTTAAGGGCTTTGCCATAATTGGGTGGGTTGAATTTGGTTGAATTTCAACCCAATTCATCTGACCCGCTAACCCGTAAATGATCCATTTAAATAAAATTAAATGGATTAAATTCAATTCAAATTTGTCTAGATTCAACCATCCTGTACAATCCATTAGTCTTATAATAACTTGAGTTTTATAAGAATTACTTGAAAGTCAAATGGCTCTAAGTGATTAATTGCTCTTAAGTTCTCTATGTAAAAATAATGTTTACATAATGTGATTTGAACCTTGAGTACTTGCGTGAAAGGCAACCACTTTTACTACTAAGCCATGTTAGGCATGTAAAATTATTGAAGGCTCTTTGGTAAGTTATTTACCTATCTAAGTATTTTTAGAAACGCTTACCTGGTTAAGTACATTTATCCATATTCTTTCATTTTTCAAATAAATAAGATAATGACTGTTTTTAACCATAACTATTTATTATTAAAAGGGAAAAATTTTGTCCCATCCAAGTGTTGGTGAATCAGATCTGAACTGACCATATTTGGGTTGCTTTACGACAACTGCAGTTGAACTGTTCGGATCTGAACTCAATCGGGTTGGTTCGAACGATAATAGCTCATTTGACTTTGTTTGGGTCAAGCACAATTAGGCCATCTAGACCTGCATCAGCTCAAACCGGATCAAGTTGGATGGATACTAGTTGATTTGGATCAGGTTGTTTGGGTCATGTGATCTCAAATTGTGTCAGGTTGACCCAAATTGGGTTGGCCGGGTTATGTTTGGGTTGATTCGGACCAACTAGTTGGGTTCGAGTTAATTTTGGCTAGGTATGGGTGAACTGCACTGACCCAAACTGGATTCTTTGTTGTAGGGCTTACTGGGAAAGATGGAACTAAAGTTCCTGTGGCCATAAACAAGGAGCCCAGTAACGAAGACTCATTAAGTGTCGAAGATGATAATGATGGCGATTTTGCAGAAGATCAGAGAGCAAAAAACAATCTACTTATGCCCCTTGTGATGTAATATTTTTTGATGAGAAGATGTTGAGTAAGAATTTAGTCATTCCATAATACAAAGTCTTTTGGTTGATGTGTCTTCCATAGTTTTCAAAATTGGATTGGATCGGACGATTGGACCAAAAAAATTGGGAATCGGTCATTTGACTGGTTCTATTTTACCCCAAAACCATTTTTTGGTAAAAGATTGTTGATTTGGTTAGTAAACTCTTGATTCGGATGGTCAAACCGTCGATTCTAACAATGGTTTTGACCGTTTTTTGCTTTTCTTTTTTCCTATCAGAGCAGGCCATTCATTTGGATTGGACGATCGGACCGTTGAACCTAGGAACAGGACCCCAGAAGGGTCAAAACGGTTTCCTGTCTAGTCCAGTTTTAAAAACTTTGGTGTCTTCTTCATCTCATTGGTAAAATCTTGTTCAAACCTAAACCTCATGGGCACTAATGACGCTTTCCAGATGATAGAGGCAGGGTGGGTGATTTTATATACCAACTTGTTGAGACCTGTTTGGATCCCCTGCCCACAAAAACTTTGCCCACATCTAACCACAATACACTATTCCCATGAATCGGTAACATTCCCCCCTACATAATACTGTGCAGGAGGATGAGATATTCTCCATGTATAGCTGTGATATTGTGTGGCTAAACGTGAACAGAATTTGTATGGACAGGAGATCCGGACTCAATCGGGATTCACCTGATTCATGGCCAGGGGAGATTTGATCCTTACACTATCCTCATAGTCTTTTGCAGGCGGTAAGATCTCTGTACTTGTATGCTTTTGTTGATGAAAAGATGTTTTTAATGCGGAAATATTTTCAATGCATATTGCTGCAAGGGGCTGTGAGGATCAAATTAGATTTCAGAGGATTGGCCATTGGTTGCTCCAACCTTCTCATACCATTTGATTCGGTGATATAACTGGATTAATTAATTGGTGTGCTGGCAAAATGGCCCGATGGGGAAATTTAATTTGTTCGTGGAGTTATTGGCTCAACCTACTAGTTGGTTTTAAGAAAACATCAAACTAAAGAGACAGGCTTTAAGATTTCTGGCTCTACCAATCAACATCTTCCAACGTACTATCAACATGATTTGACATCACACCTTTCATTATAAAATCGGGACCATCACAAAATGGGATCCACCATATATAAGATGTATAGTATCAAATTATGTTGGTGGAGTATTGCAACATATTTTATTCACTGAAGATCCAAATGATGAAATTTAAGTAGTAGAACTATAAAAAGTGGAACAGCACACATCCTAGTCATCTACTAGACTAATACCCTTTTGGGATTTATTTTCAGGTAGAAGTTTGGGGAGTTTGGGAAGGCTCACATTTATTCTTTTGTAAGAAGCACCCAACGCAAATCCCTCTACACTTGTGAGCATATAATAAAAATTTGAGATTCCAAACTGTTATTAACACATGTAATTATAGGGATAAGTATAATTGGGTGTAATCGGGTCAGATCCAATTATCCTGGTTAATAATTAGTTCGATTCTGGGTCTATTTTATAGAACAGATCAAATTATCGGTTCAGTATTGATCCACTCTATCCGAACCAGACCCAACCCATTGACAAAATTATATGACTGACAAATTCCTATAACAATAAGGTTGATTATTACCCCTTGAATCATGGTTTTTAAAAACGAACTGGTGATCGAACCGGTCAGGGGTCTGGTTACCGGTATGAACGATCCGATCATTCAACCTGAATGGCCGGCCTGTTCTGACAAAAAAATAAAAAAATAAAAAATTGGAAAACGGTCAAAATTGTTCGAATGGTTCAAATGTTAACCGACCGGTTCAGCGGTTTGCTGATCAAAATCAACGGTTTTGAGGGAAAAAATGGTTTTGGAGGAAAACAAAACCGGTCAGGTGACCGGTTCCCGATTTTTCTGGTCTGACCGTCCGATTTGATCCAGTTTTGAAAACAGTGCCTTAAATTATCTTAATATATGATTTCCAATTCCAAAGGGCTTCTCATTAAGTTCGCTTTGAAGTCTTTGGAGATAACTAATGTAATAATATATAGTTTTTCCAATAAAGAATGAAAGCCAAGCTAGCATTCTTAGTTCATTTTTCTTTTGAGCTTTTGGAGGCAAAGAATACTGAAAGTTTCACCATTTGAGTCTCAGTTTTGAAGGAGTATAAATACAAATATATACAGTGTAAATACATACAAAATATAAGGTTTTGCACTCTACATATTTATATTTATATTTTTACTCCTTCCAATGTTAGAAATTCTTGTGAATGGCATCATTTTTTTCCTTTTAGACCAATAAACTAATGACATCTGGCCTTCAAAACATTCACAAGAGACAACCTCACAGCGTAAATGCCAAAATAAAAGTTTAGCTTTCAGACCAAACATTTTTGTGTATGGCTCTCCAAATGGTATGAGATGATGAAACAATCCTTTAACCGAAAACAGTTCTATCCAGTCATGTTATATATATCTATTAAAGGGATGGGGGTGGTCTCCCCTTTCGCCAAATGGCAGCCCTTTATATATATTTGCCACCGGTTTTGGGTTAATATTTCGATCATCCGGTTTGAATGAATGGCCCATTCTGACAACAAACATTACAAGTAAAAACTTATAGAACCATTATAGCCACTGGTTTTTAGATTAACGGTTCAATCATCCGGTTCGAACGAATGGCCCGTTCTGACAACAAAAATTACTGGGAAAAAATCGAGTGTGTGAGGTTCATTAAGTAGTATCATACATGTTATATCATTTGAGTGCATGACTCATACGACCCAAAAACGGAACCATTATGGCCATCAATTTTTGGGTCTACGGTTCGAATGGACGGCCCCGTTCTGACAACAAAAATAAAAAAAAAAACAGCCAAAAACCATTGAACGAGTCAATGGGTTGATGGTTCGATTGCTCGAGTCAATGGGTCATTGACCGATTCAACGGTTTTTGGCCAGAGACTAGGATTGGGGTAAAACAGAACCGGTTGCCTAGATGGTTCCCAATTAAAAAAAATAAAAAAAATGGTAGTTCGATCTTCTAGTTCGAATGAACAACCCGTTTTGACAGCAAAAATTATAGGCAAAAAATTGAGTGTGTGAGGTCCATTAAGCAATATCATACGTGTTATGTCATTCGAGCGTGTGACCCATACAACCTAAAAAAAGAACCGTTCTGGCCACCAGTTTTTGGGTCGACGGTTCGACCATCTGGTTCGAACGGATGGCCCATTCTGACAACAAAAATTAAAAAAAATGGAAAAAAAACCATTCAATGGATTAACGGTTCGACTGCCTAGGTCAATGGGTCGTTGACCACTTCAATGGTTTTTGGCTAGGGATTGAGATTGGGATAAAATGGAACTGGTCATTTGGATGGCTCCCAATTAAATAATAAAAAATGGTAAAAAACCATTGAATGGGTCAACAGTTTGACTGCCCGGGTTAATGGGTCGTTGATTGATTCAACGGTTTTTGACTAGGGACGGGGATTGGGGTAAAACAGAACTAGTTGCTTGGGTGGTTTCCAGGCCAAAATGTCCATTCATTCGGGTTAATAATGGTTCGAAAAGACGAAAACCATGGCTTTTTATGCTTTTGGATTTTCACTATTCAAAGGTTCTTCTAGTGCTGGCTTTATTCGAGCATGTGCGGTATGCTCATTTTTTTTTCTGTTTTTTTCTTTTGTGTTTGGTCTTCTTCTTTAAGATCCTCCAAAAGAGTCTAGGGTTTACCATCATTTTATTTCTTTCCTTTTGTTTTTTCTTTGGGTTTTCTTGTGCAATGTTTTTTTTTTTAATTTTCTTACAAGACGATATGCTTTGTCTCTTTCTTTGATTGCATGTATGTTTATCTCCGTCTAAAAGCAGAACTTTGGATTCAATTATCTGATTTTTTTCCTTGGTTTTTCTAGTTTGGTGGATTTACCACCATTTTTTTTTGTGTGTTTATGCTCACTTTGGATCTATTTTTCAAAGTTTTGGAATCCCTTGCAATGTCCACCCTTCCCATGACTATGACTACAAAGTTATTTCGTTTAGTTATTGACATCTAAAAAAAATGACATGAAAATAGAACCATTCTGGCCACCGGTTTCTAGGTCGAATGTTCGATCGTCCGGTTTGAACGGATGGCTTGTTCTGACGAAAAAATAAAAAAAATAATTAAAAAATAAAAAATGGCCAAAAACCGTTGAACGGGTTGACGGTTCGACCACCCAGGTCAACATATCATTGACTGATTCAACGATTTTTGGCCAGGGACCGGGTTTGGGATAAACAGAACCGGTTGCCTGAACGGTTCTCAAGCCGAAGAGTCCTATTGTTCGAATCAATTGGTAGTTCTCAATGTGAAACAAAAGACAACTGTGAAGTAGAACTCAGAAATATCATTGTATGATTGTATTTTTTTATATGAGATGCTTTGCTGAAACAATATTTAAAAAATGAGCACATAGTGATCTCTTTTAAGTGTTTATATAAGTTTCAAGACTTGAGTACTTGTAATTATAAGTTTATTATTAAGAAACCATTGCCTTTTTTAATCTAGCAAATAGCAATATTACAATTCCATTTCAACCCTTGCGAAGCAAGGCCCCTCCGCTAGTGAATGTGTAAATGAAAAATCCACTAATTGGCAATGAATGCATATAAGCATTTTTTAGTGTTTAATCAACTTCAACTCGTTCTACACTTTTCCGTTTTTGAAGGCTCATTATGTAGTACATATATTATGAAATTAAAACTAGCAATATGAATGAGTGAGCTTCCAGTCATCTTAATGACTGAAATGAGGAAACACTTTTTTTTTTTTATTATTTATGATTATACTCTGTGTGCTCCCATGTGTGAGTCTTGCTTTTGATTTTCCAAATTCTTTAAATAAATTAGTAAGAATGCTTAGGGTGTTCCATGCTCCAGAGTCATGGGAACGATAGAGGGTTTGTACCCTTTCTCAAAATCCAACAACCATCTGAAAAATTGTAATAGAAATTCCTTCGTTCTGATGATCCACTCCCTCAGGAATTCCTGTTTTGATTCAAATATTATGCACCGGGTCGAAAGATCTGATCAGGAACTCTTTGATCTCAGGCATATAGGAAGACACCCATAAGGGCACTTACCTACTAATGCTAAATGGAGGTAAACAAAAATGGATCCAATTCAAACTTAATCAGGCAATATTTGAATTTGAATTCGATTAAATATTTGAACATTCGATCAATTAATTATTTTAGATAATTAATAAATATATAAAATAAATATTTTATTTATATAAAGCATATAAATATATAAGTTATTTATATAATTTAATTATTATATATATATATATATATATATATATATATATATATAAATTATATAAAATATTTAAATATTTTATATATTAGATATATGAATTAAATAATTGATTGAATTTGGATAATTATCAAATTGAATCACGTCATATCCAAATTCGAATCGAATTACCTAATCAGTATGAATAGGATATTCAAATATAACCGATTAGATATTCAAATTAGTTGAATTTGATTATGTTAAATCTCGAATTCAAAATTGGATTTTTGAATACCGTTGATACCCCTACTTTCAATGACAACACTTTTTTTTTTATAATTTAAATACACTCTAAAGGAATGGATTGAATTGGGATTTACTCCTCACAGAATGCACTACACACAACTCCATCCCACTATATATGGGAAACATCTCCCCATAAATAATAACATAAAACATGGGAGACTAGAAGGCATTGTGAAGTTGGTGTTAGGAGCAGATCCGGACTCTAATGGGTTTCAACACCGATGATGATAGTAGAAGATTAACAAAGGATCTATAAGGATCCCAAGGGGGATCCGTCGTAGCAACCGAGGCTCCCCCATCCCTCACATCCCTCTAGACCTTGTATACAAAAATTAAGACAAATTAACTCCAAGAAAAGACAAAATTATAATTCTAGTGTTTAAGTTTGAAATAAACAGTCCATTTTATGTTGCAACATAGGGAGAATATATGTAAATTATGAGAATGATCACTTCTCACTTTCTTAGGCCCTGTTTGATTTGCAGGAATAGGGGTTTAGAATTGGAATGAGCTATTTTGATTCTGACTGTTTGGTTAGGTAATTGGAATACCTGCTGGAATGGTATTCCCTCATTTGAGGGAATGGCCATTCTTCGCCCCTCCCTTGGGAATGAAATCCCATTCCTGCTTATTCTAATTCGTATTCCTATTCCTATTAATGTCTGAATCAAACAGATTATGGGAATGTGCCATTCCAATTCTGATTCCGATTCTGACTGTGAACCAAACGGACCCTCAGTTTATTATATTTGCATGGCATGAGTAATTAATGCTAATGCAGCGAAATAAAGACTCCGGATCTCCTATCCATGATAATTCTGCCCACGTCTACCCAAAACACACTATCCCGTGAATTGGGAACATCTCTCCCTACATAATACTATGTAGGAGGATGAGATGTTCTCCATGTGTGACTGCAATGTTACGTGGGTAAATGTGGGCAGAGTTTGTATGAACGGGAGATCCGGATTCCGAAATAAAAATATGCCATAGCCCTAACCATGCCACATATGGAGGAATTTGGGACGGTTCTTTACGAGCTTTTCCTCAACTTTCTATTTTTCTCTTATTTCTACCAAATTAAACACAGCCTAAAGATATCTAATATGAAGGGGAGATAAATGGGGTTTTGGCGGTTGGATTGGTTAGATAAGATTTGTTCTAAATAAGAATTCAATGAAATTGAAGTGCCTTCTCCTTTTAAGGGTTCCTTTAGGCTGTATTTGGTTTGAAGGAAAAAGTAGAAAAACCTTTACAAATCTTGTATAGGTTTTTCTATATTCTCTTTCCTTTCCCTATCTTTTCCTTCAAACCAAACATAGCCTTATTGAATTGATTAATCAATGCCCATTTTTTCTGGAGAAGGGTTGGTATTATCCAGTTCCCTTGGTTTATCCATAAGATCTTTAAGGTGGTTCTCATTTGTAGCAACGCATGTGATGATGTGAACTGTGGCATGCATGGGTATATGTGTATTGCCTGATTCACTGAGACGGCTAGTTTATGCTTTTCTTGTTGATGTGGTCTTCCTTCATGTCATGTCAATTGTTCTTTAATTTTGTTTTTTCAATGTCTGTTTGTTTGCAGTGTTATCTGGAATTTAACAGCAAATGCTGTGAAAAGCCAAGATGTTCTTCAGTGGAGAAAAAGTAAGAATTAAAAGCTGAGATGGAGAGGGAGAGATAGGGACATGACTGTTGGAGTACACATTTTGGACCCCCCCTTCCCCACCATTTCTGCTTCTTGAAGTTGTTCTTTTCTTTGTTGTTGTCCGGGTAAAAGCTAAAATTGTTTTTAGTTGAATAATTGAGATTCTGTTATAGTGAAGAAGCAAAAGCATTAACTGGAAGCTAATAGTAGTGACCTTTCTTCTTTTAATTGTTAATGTTGAGCATCTATCTCATGCTGCACCAAGCTGAAGAGATTCTTGGTACTAAATACCCCCCAACAAACTGATTTGGTTCACTAGATTCCCTACTTAATTGCTAAGACGAAAGGAATAAGGGGAGAAACTGAATGATTAACTAAGATGCTTGCTAAGAGGAGAGGAATAAGGGGAGAAGCTGAATGTTTTGTCCCTAAAGCCCAAGCTGCATTTGGGAAGCCTTATTTGATAGAGAAGCCTTCTACCCCACCTTAGAGAAGGCTAAATTTTGCTGTATAACTATATGCAGAGGAAGCCATGTCAAGAGGGAGATTGAGCAGTGTATGAGAAGAGAAACCTTCTTCATGTTATTGAACATTTGCCGTTCTTCAGATACAACTTTATTGGTTTAAGTTTGAAAACCCATTTAAAAAGACTGATTCAGAAAATCCTTTAACTATTAAGGCTGCATTTGGCATTCATTATTTTAAGGACTTATCTCCTTTTATAACTGCAAAAAGGAGATAAGTCCTTAAAATAAGGAATGCCAAATGCAGCCTAAGAGAATTCCAGAAAGTTACTTTGACACCACGTTAGTAATTTTTTTAGCCATTACTCTATCCTTGAGGGGAAAAAAGGAATATGTAGAGTGCAAATTGAGCCTTACATTTAGGCTCAGTATGAAAGGAGTACAAATGCAAACATGTAGAGTGCAAAGTCTTGTATTTTGTAAGTATTTGTACTGTACATATTTGTATTTCTACCTACTCCTTCCAAACTGAGCCTTACATTCAATAGTTTATTAAGGCTCAGTTTGGAAATAGTACAAATACAACTATGAAGAGTGCCTAACCTTGTATTTTGTATTAGGGTAAATTGCTGAAACCTTCCCTGAATTTTCTGACTATTGTTGAAACCTCTCCTAAAATTTGGTAATTTCAATCACCTCTCTGAACTTTCTGACACAATTGCAAGAAGATTGTTAAAATCCCATAATAAGAGGCATAAAAATGTCCAAAATACCCATGCAATTACTATTGAGGACGATTTCTACAGAAAAACAATACAAACTTTATGAACAATAAAAGAAGAGAGTTGAAAGTTGCAATTTGATCCTTGAGCATTTGATATGAAGGGAGGGCAAATGTGAAAAATAAATCAATTACGAAAAAGAAATTGGATGGGCTTGTGGGGCAGTGATATTTTGATCAAAAGAAGAGAAAATTTAGAAAATAAATATTTTGATAAAAAGTAACTGTATGGGCACCTTAGACATTTTCTTGCCTCTTAGTAGAGGATTCTTAGGGAGGGGATCTACTTGCAACTATATCAGAAAATTCAGGAGAAGTATTGCAATTACTAAACTTCAGGAAAGATTTCAGCAACCGTAAAAAGCTTCAGTGGAGGTTTCAGCATTTTACCCTTTGCATTATTTTGTATTCATTTTCTTATATTCCTCATAGTTGGACCATGAGAACCAAGGTTCAAAACATCTCAATGCATTGACACATTTTGACTGATAGGTATCAGTTTTTAAGGGTCACTGATAAGCTGGAAATTGATAAGCATTTACCAAAGAAAAAGCCATTCTCATGAGGTACTAATGTGGGTCCAATTGTTGTTCTAATTAATATTGTATTTCTTTACTATAACTGATATATTAATATATTTATCTTTTCCATGTCTTAGTTAAAAATATACAAGTATAGATAAAAAATTAAAGGAAATTGCATTTTGAGAAACTTCAATTATCTCTTTAGGCCTTACACCAAAAACAATACCTTTAGGTTCTATTTGTACATTTGCACCGGTGTAAATTCATGCGAGAACAAATGAATTGAGTGTAAATTCTGATTGATCTTTGCTTCATCTTTGACTTTATTTAGGTCGTATGAGGAGTAAGATGATGCGATTTGCAATTTTTGTCAACTAGAAAAAAGAGAAAAGAAATAGAAAGAAGGTTGCTTGTTTGGGAGGAGTGAAGAAAAGAGAAAGTAAGTACAAAGAAGTTTGCTTGTTTGGGGGGAGTGAAATGAGAGGTAAACTAACATGATCTCCACTTCATATGAAGAGAATTAAAGTAAGATGAAGGTGGTGCAAAGTGGTGCAAAATTTTGCATTAGTTTTTGGATATAAAATTTGCATCACTTAAAAACAAATGGATGCAAATCTGAACCGGCTGCAGAATTTATCTTCGATTCAGATTTGCACTACAAACAAATAAAATTCCCTTTGACCAGCACTTTTCTAGTGACTCCAAATATGATTGAAGTTTGAAATAACGAAACAATCGTTTTAAGTCAATAATTTATGTAAGGTCATGAAGCATCTCTAGGTGCAAGAGATAATAATTACTACTTACTAATGAATGAAGACAAGTCCTTTTCGGTGTTAAATCAACTTCCACTGGTGCTTGAATACAAATTGTTTAATTTTGTACTGCTAACTTTTGTATTTCAATCGAACGGCTTTTGATTGTAATGGATACAAATTACTCTCTTGATCACTTTGAGAGTGTAGATATTTGGTACCCATAGTGAACACACAGATATCTAGATCGTATCTGTGACCAAGGTCAAGGTGGTGTCCTATTGCCCCATGTCAATCGCCACTTCTTGTACTTAAGAGTGCAAGTAGATCGAATCTGATCTTATTTGGTCGAATTCGGATCACCCCAGTTTGGATATTTGGATCAGATCAAATCAGATAATAAGATTTGGTCGGAAATCGGCAAGGTTCAAAGTATTAATACGTATCAATCCATATCAGCCGATACATATCGTGTCGATGGCTTTCCGATACACCCTTTCAGGGGTTGTATTGGGTTAGACACTGGTTCAAAGGGTAGCCAGGCCTTAAACCAACTCTTTTGAACCAGTTTCGAAAAAAATAAATAAAACCTAAAAAGAAAAGTACCAACATAGGCCGATACGCCCGATACTTTGAAACTTGGAAATCGGATCGGATTTGGAACACACCTACCAGATCCAAGAAGATTCGATCCGATATATACACTATATATTTATTTATATAAATTTATAATATATATATGTGTGTGTGTGTGTGTGTGTGTGTGTTATTTATTTATTTATAAATATATTATTTATATTGTATTTTTATAAATTTGTTATATTATTTATTTTTGTATAAAAACATGTATATATATATATATATGATGAAAATAATTAAAAAATACTTGTATTTTTTATTTTTCTTTATTTAAATTGGTATATTTTATTTTTTAATAATTTATTATTTTTTGAAGAAAACAAATCGGATCAGATCAGATCCGAATATCCAACTTCCCGATTGCGATTGGATTTGAATTCAGATCCATGTCTATTGGATCCAATCAGATCGAATATGCAATTAACATTGTTGGATCATATTTGAGTATAGGCTGATTCAAATATGATCCGATCTGTTTGCATCCCCACGTGAGGAGAGAGAGAGAGAGAGAATTGATGCTCTATCTATTATAAGGTAAAAGGGAAATGCTTGTATGTTGAATATGTATCAATGATGCTTAAAATGATGGGTATTTCTTGAAAACTTATTTTTCTCGCTGTGAGTTCTATAAACAAATTAATCAAAATCATATCATTTGAAAATAAACAAACTCATTCTTAATTCCTATTAATCAAACAGTCCTTACTACGGTTAATTGGGTTGGTTTTGGTTTTAGCTTGTTCTAAACCATTTTTGACCCGAACTGGTTAATTTATTAATAACGTGTAGTTTTTTTTTTGTAATTTTTGTTATATTTTACATGTAAATGTGTAAATTTGATAAATAACATATAGGATAATTTTGATTTAAAACACTTGATTTATTAATATATAAATGATTTATTATTTTATTGTCATTTTTATCATGACTATCGGATCAGATTCAAATCCGATCACTGTTTATGTCGGATCCGATCCGATCGGATCTTATAGGACTCGATTTGAATTAGAATCCTACCGGTAAGTTGGATCTTCAGTTTTGATCCGATCTGACTAGTATTCATTAAAAATTAATAAATTATTAAAAGAAAAATAAAATATACTGATTTAAATAAAGTAAAAACAAAAGATACAAGTATTTTTGTTAATTATTTTCATCATATATGTCATGTTTTTTATAAAAAAATAAATATATAACATATTTATAAAAATATTATACAAAAAATACATTTATAAATAAATAAATAAATAACATATATATGTATTATATTTATAAATATATAATATATATAGGATCGGATAGGGGCAATCCGAATTCGATCCGATTTTTGATCAAATCCTATTATCCGATCCAAAGATCCAATAAGAGGTGACTTGAATTCGACCAAATAGGATCGAATCAGATCATGATCCATTTTCACCCCTAAGTTTTAGTCTACTTTTATTAATTAATTATAGGTGTTAGTATAATTTGGTCAGACATGATTATCGCTATTAGTAATAAAGGCTAGGGGTGGATTTGAGTTGAGCCGAGCTGAATACTTGGCTATTCGAGCTTGGCTCGCAGGAATAGTATCTCGAGCTCGAGCTCGAGCTTGGCTCAGTTCATAGCTCACAAGTTTGTGCTCAGCTCAGCTTGAACTTGACTATAAGCCAAGTTTTTTTCGAAAAGAAAAATTATATGGATAAAATTATTTTTTAGACAAAAAGTTGAGAATTATAAAAATTATTTACTATTATATATAAAAAATAAAAATATTATTATATATATATGTATGTATATATAACAAAAATTACTTATTTAATACTAGACTCACAAATTTCATGAGCTAAGTTTCACTGGGCTCAAGCTCCACTTGATTAGCAAATGAGCCTATATATCATATTCAAATTCAACTTAGAGCTCAATTTAAACAAGCCGAACTGAGTTTGAGTTCGAATAGCTCGTAGCCACCCCCAATCAAGACGGTCCTTTGTCTTTGTTTTTTACCAATTAATAAATTGGGATGGAATCTGAACCTAATCCAAACACTTGACAGTCCTACTCAGAGGGGTGTATTTGGCTATATGCAGTAAACTTTATGTTGCAATCAATGCATTATAGATTTTGCCTCAATTAATATGAACTAGAAAAGTTTTGGGTTGTAGTAAAACCTGACCCGGGTGGTGAACCATTCTACCCATCTCGGAGCCAATCGCTAAATTATTTGACCTAAACAATGGTTTCTAGGTCTTATTTTTTAATTAATTTTTATTGTTAAATATATAATAGTGTTATAAGTTGATCCATTTGGACCAGACGGTCTGACTATTGACATAGAAACCGGAGGCAAAACTGGTTTCATTTTCGAGTCAATTTTTAAAATATTGATTTTATTAAGGATTAATCTACATTGAGCGTACACAAACAGGGGAAAACACACTCAATGAAAGCAATGGGATTTCCTACCAACAAAATCCATTCCAACACCCTTCTAACATGATCTAACACCCCATATTAGGACTTCATCATGTATATGTGCGGTGTCAGATCATGTTAGAAGGAATTGGTATTTGTTCCTCACAAAATGTACCTGACACCGACCTCACAGCACATCCCACAAGCATGTATTAGAAGCATCACTCAATGAATAATAATATACAAGTAATGGAGATGTTCATGATGTGCAGTGGGACATGTTATGTGATTGGTGTGAGGAGTATTGTGTGAAGAGTAGATCAGGGATCATTAAGAGGGTGTTATAAGTATTTTATTGGTTGGAGATCTGGGAGATCGGCTTCAATCAGTGCAAAACCCGTTCAAACAACCTTTATAGCTTTGCATTAGGAATATCTCCGTACTTATATACTTTATTTCATGAGGAGATATTCCCAATACAAGGCTATAAAGGTTGTTATTAGAATGGGGCCTTACACTGACTGAATCCAGTTTTGAGATTCAAACTCCCATTCAAGTATAATTGTACAAAAACATCAACTTGCATTTTGTAAAATAGAAAAAAAAAAAGACTTTTGGACTGCAATACCCCTCAGAAATCTGATTTGCACTCCCCTCCTAGTCTACTAGTAGACCTCCCCCTAAACCGTATCCTGCTCAATAAAAAAGGGAGAATGATGGCTCAGCCTAGGGTCAGAATTTATAGGCTCAAAGTAACTTTGGGGTAGGTGCCAGTTCGAAATTGATGCCAATTCATGGGCGGGTATGGGTGCATAGAGTGTGGGTTTTTGACATTTTGAATGTTTATAGCTCTGTAATGGAAATCAGAAATCTGCATTGGGCTTGTCTGTACTTCTCCGAATAAAAAATGAGTTGTTGTAATGTCTTGAATTTAGTGTAGTTGCTAAGGTTTTGGTATTTTATTTGAGTGTGGATGGGTTCCCTACATGGGCGTGCTCTTTGGGGAGCCCATCCGGATTCCATTTAATGAGAGGTTGGAAGGGAGTGCTGTCTCCATGAAATGTCATAAGTGTTAAATTGAACATGAGTAAATGCTCATAGTAGGGGTGAGCATGGGTTGGTTCGGTTCTACGGCAGAACCTAGAACCTACCCTATAGGGGTTGGTTCTAGGCATTTGGAATTGGAACCTACCTTGTGAAGGTCAATTCTAGTGTTGGTTATAGTCTTGATGGTTCCAAGGTCTGTTCTAGGGTCTATTTATGGAACCTATTCTTTGTTAACTCTCCCCCTTGAAAAAATAAACATGTTCTTTAAAAACTTGATTTTCAATAAATATGATATATATAGTTTAAAACTTAGGATCCATTTGGTTTGTAGGAATAGGGGTCTAGAATCGGAATCGGAATGGGCTATTCCGATTCCAACTGTTTGGTTGGACGTAATCGGAATCCAAATCCCATTCCTGCTAGAATGGCATTCCCCCATTTGAGGGAATGGTAATTCCCTGCCCCTTCCTTGGGAATGAAATCACATTCTTACTGATTTTAATTTTCATTCCCATTCATGTCTGAACGAAACAGACTATGGGAATAGACCATTCCGATTCCAGAGGATTTCGATTCTAATTCCGATTCCGATTCTAACTAAGAACCAAATGGACCCTTATATTATCTTTACTCATTAAATTGAGTAAGTTAATATGTTGACTATCATTATATGGTTCAAAACTTATAATTTAAATTTAAATTTTGTAAATGTTACCTTTTACATTACTTATTATATACATCATTAAAGTAGCTCAATGGTCAAGTGAGACCATGGCTTTTGTAACTATGAGTGCTTGGATTTAAATCTTCACAACTTCAAAAGTATTATGTGGTTTATTTCAAGACAAATTTGGTTCCACGGCAAATTCCACCAATGCTAGTTCATTGGGTCAGTTTAGGTAGGGTAAACCACTAGATCCTAGAACCAGCCTTGGTAGGGTTTAGTTCCAAGAATTTGGAACCAAACTCTATCTTGT
Source organism: Nelumbo nucifera (assembly GCF_000365185.1). The sequence goes on along the minus strand of NW_010729144.1, from coordinate 1,411,646 downwards.
AACAGATCGATTCAGATCAAGGCCAATTCAAGGTAGATTCCATTCAGTTTCAGGTAGAACCTACACATTTTCTCACCCCTAACTCATAGTCAAATAACCTTTTATAAAATAAATGAAAGTGTAGTAAGAGATGTTTTATTATACTTCTTCCATTGTCTAGAGTTAAACTTTTTCCCTACACTTTAAATTGACCCATCATTGGATGACAAGTGTTCAATTATATACATGCAAATTCTCACACATATGAGAGTTTAGATCTACTCCCAACAAATGCTCCCAAAATCTGTCCTAACAAGTCATTACAGTAGCATATTGGGAGGACAAGGGAGATTATGTTATAATGTGCGTCTATAGACCTCCGGTGGCTTGTTAGAAAGTGTTGAGAGTGTTTTGTTGGTAGCAGATCCCAACCTTAAATAAGTTTGCACATAATTAGGGGTGTAAACGGTATCCGATTATCTGATTCCGAATTCGATATCCGACATAATCGAATCAAATTCGAATGGTTTGATAAATTTAATGGTCGAATTTGAATTTGTATATCGTATCGATTAGTTTATCGAATTCAAATTCAAATTTATATTGATCTGATTCGATTAAAATTCAAATTCGATTATTATATAAATTTAATATATTAATAATAAATATAATAAATTATATATCAATTTAAACTTAAGTCTTCTCGATAATCCTCCCCCCTTTCTCTTTCTCTAGTCCTTTCCTCTCCCTCTCTTTTAATTTCATTATTCTTGCTTTTTCCTCCTCCTCTCTTCCTCTCTCCCTCCGTCTTCTCTATTTTCAAGCTACGAGCACTGAGAAACCACCAGTCATGATCAATATCCTCTACAGATTTTTTCCTCCTTCCCTCTTCCTCTCTCCCTTCGTCTTTTCTATTTGCAAGCTACGAGCATTGAGCAACCGCCATTCATGATCAATATCCTCTACAGATTTTTCAAGAATAACAAGTGATGTGTGCATGCTTTGAAGAACAGCAAATGATCCACCTTAGCGCCTTTGTTCACTCTGTTTTAGGTTTTTTTAGTTTACTTTGTTTTCTTCTTTTTCTTTTTGTTCAATGTCTTGCCATTAGCGTTTCTCTTGTTCAATGTTTCATTGCAGATGCCGCATATCACTTGTTAGTTTTATTTTTAAAATATGGTCTCTTCTTCCTCTTTTCTCAATGCTTCTAACTTTGTTAGGGTTTACTAGGAGAGTGAAAATGCATCTAGCTTTGTTAGGATTTACAAGGAACATGAAAGTAATTGGTCGAATTTGAATCCAATTGAATATTTGATATTTTAATTGATTTCGAATTTGGTTATTGGTTTTATATATCCTATGGATATAATTCGCCCCATTTACAAGCTTACACATAATAGGTTACTTGTTACAGAACAAATGTAAGTGCAGTTACAAGTGTTTTAGTATATTGCAGAATTTTCAAGAGTCTAGACTTCCAATTTCTTTTCTACACTTTTAAACCAATTTGTAAGTAGATGACAAGTATTCCATTATAAGTATGTAAATGCTTGTACATCTCCAAATAATCAAGTTTTACACAAGTCATGGACACCTCAGGGTCTGCACTTTCAATCCTACAAATAAAGGACACTACAGTTGGATCTGCTACCCATAAAGACCATACAGCTGTCCAAAGGACACTATAGCTGCACATTTCCAATGTCTTGGTATGAATTATAAGGTGTGGGTAGCATATCAAAAAGTGTAACCTACAAGGTTGCCCCCAACACTTACCATAGGGATGGGAATGAGAAGCTTTTTGTAAATTTTAGATCTTCCTTGTATCACCAAACCTCCCAACCTGTACCTCCCCAAAAGATTGGATTTTCAGAATTTAAAATTCCCTAAACACCAAAATGCAAAACCCACCCCAACCTGACTCTATCCTCCCTTCATTTGAGGGTGGGATGGTTCAGGTATAGAACCCACATTTAGTTCTTTGTTTATTTCCTATTATATAAAATAAATAAATAAATAAAGTAGTATGAACAAACATCTAAATTTTTAATTAATTGATTAAAACATGTAGAAAACATATAGTCTATCAGTTATTATCAATATAAGATTCAAAAGATTATTAAATTTATCACATAATGCATAAGTTCATATGACTTTAATGAGAGGTAATTTGGTCCTCCAAATAATACCATGACATGTGGTATCCAGATGAAACCTTGCCATTGAATAAGCAGATCACTCCAGCAAGGCGGTTAGTAGCACCTCGCCTAAGGTCAACCTAAAGTACCTCGGTCTGGCCGACCTAAAGGACCTCCGTATTAGAAGCGACCTCCTTCGGGGATCGGCCGAGCTAAGCAGGGTACAAGTGGCGACCTACAAGGCATGCTTGTCGACCTATTACATAGACCCATTATCAAGACTGGGTTCTCTGAAGTAATAACGTTCGACTGTTAAGCCGACCTACTCGCATCACATGCATAAGAGTTGATCGGATGGACCGTAGTCCCCTACACAGATTACATAACCAATGGAGATATTCTCTCCCAACTTAGCAGAAGCAGATCCTCGAGAATCTTGGACCCGCTACAAAGGGTCTCTAATCCCTTACACATGTATAAAGGCATCATTATCTTGAGAGAAGGTACACGCGATTCAACTCTTGTATTCTCTAAGCTTTTAGTATTCCAATACTCTCTAAAACTCCCAAATCGCTGACTTAAGCATCGGAGTGCCCTCCCGAGTAAAACAACCTAGGCATTCTAATATTGCTATTTTGCAGGACAATTTAACTTGTTGCTACCTAGCTCGGCATCCGAGCTACCTCCAGCTTGGCCATACTTAGCCCGACTTCCGACAAGGAAATCTCTAGCTCGGCATCTGAGTCATCCACCAAGTAAGAGCTACCAGATTGTGCATCATCAATTGGCGACGTTTGTAGGAACCACTACTTAAAAGTCAGGTTCTCAATTCTCATTTTAAATTCACACTCAACTGTAATTAGCTCGGACGGGCTTCATCAGCCTTGTTCATGAGGTCGCCTCTATAGATCGAGCCCTTCGCAGCTCCTACGGGAGTTGGTAGCCAATAGATTATGTAGTCGCCCATGCGGGTTGAGCCTTCCAAGGCTCCCATGCGAGTTGGTGACCTATAATTAGTAGAGCTGCCCCCGTAGGTTCAACTCCCTGTGGCTTATCGTAGGAGTAGATGACCAGCATCTTCGAGGGTTGACACAGTGTATCCGTGGCATCGACCCACCGTTTAACGCCAACAATAATGCACATATCAACGATGCTATCACAAGGGGGCAGAATCAGAATGATCATCCCAAACAAATTCTAGTAGTCTTGCCCAGATAGAATCTCCCAGCCTTGACTGTGAGACCGCCCCTGTAGGTTAAGTCCTCCATGGTTCCTGTGGGAATTGACGGCCTGTAGAATGTGAGCCCACCCTACAGGTCATGCCCTCCATGTTCCCTGTGGGAGTTGATGGCCAACAGACTATGGTGCCAACCTCGCAGGTAAGCCTTGCCGAGGTGACGAGGTATTTGTAGGCTGAGGTGTTAAGAGCAAATTATCTTGTTAAAAATTTGGCAATCTACTTCTAGAGACCTGGTGACCTACCTCCGCCAACCTACTAGAGACCTGACGACCTACCTCTGGAGACCTGGCGACCTACCTCCGCCGACCTACTAGAGACCTAGCGACCTACCTCCAGAGACCTGGTGACCTACCTTTGCTGACTTGGCAACCTACCTCCATCGACCTACTAGAGACTTGGTGACCTACCTCCGAAAACCTGGCGACCTACCTTCGGAAATGTGGCGACCTAATGGAGACCCAACTGGCAACCTCATACACAACTCGGAAAACTCGGCAAAGCGGCTAGTAGCACCTCGTCCAGGGTTGACTTGTAGTACCTCATCGTTACCTGTCCAAGGGACTTCGATGTGAGGAGCGACCTCCTCGAGAACTTGTTGACCTAACTGAGGTCCAGGTGGCGACCTGCGAGACATGCTCGTTGACCTCTTCCTTTAAACAAGTTAATGTTTCTGATTTCTCCAGGCACTCTAACACTATATCCTTGTTGGTCGCCCTAGTAGACTATATAGCTCGTCATTATTCAGCTCGGCACTTGAGTCACCTTTTAGCTCGACATTATTCAAATAGCCATCCAAGTCACCTTCCAGATAGGAATTGTCCAGCTCGACATTCGAATCACCTGCTAGCAGGGAGTTGCCAAATCGCACATCATCAGACTTCAACAACAAAGCCAACATCCCCTAGTATATTGCTAATTAAATTAGAAGTACAAGGGGTATATTAATAAAATCAATATATGGGTTGAGATGGATCGGGTTTAGAATGACATTGTATTCTACATATACACATAAAATCACAAAACCCATTCTTACCCCAAAAACCAGTTTTTTCAAATAAAAAAAAAACCCACCCTACCGAGGCAAGTAAAGTAAGGTACCCACCATGTATGATGGAAATTGCCACTCTTACCTACCCACAAGATACTACAGCTGTGTAGACAACCAGAACATCTTACTCCTATCCCTCCGACAAAAGGCATCTTATTTTATAAAGAAAAAACATCTCAAAAGTTGCTATTCTCACTCTCAAACAAAAGTTTCATTTTTCATACATATGTCTACCCACTCAAATGATAGTTACCATTACTCTCAAAAAAGTTAGATCTAATTAACTGTAGTAAAAAGGAAAAGAAAAACAAAATTCATTTCAAATATGTGAGATCCATAAAGTGAATTATTATTTAGAAGTAAAACTTATTTAATCTCTTAAATTAGATAACAAATCAATACATTATAAATCAAATTAAATAGCAACCTAAACTTACAACCTAAACAAAATTTATTAGAATACATAAATAAAAAAAAATCAGAATACTAGCCCCATTTTTCATATGTGGGGTCACTCTAGTATATGAATTACTATTGAGAAATCTTCCCAATGTATAGCTGTAGTGTATAGCGTTCTTTGGGCAGCATATCACTCATATGCCTTTTATCACAAATTAATGGCTCCACATTTTACCGACTAGGCAAATCCTCACCGTTTTGGTCCTTACCAGGGCTATACTTGGCTGAGGAAATACGTCCAACCACATGCATTTTCAGCGTTTATTTTAGGGTTTAGAGTTTTACTTTCAGCATTAATATTTTAAGGTTTAGAGTTTTTCTGCATTTGGCATTCCTTTTTTTCTTAGTTTACCATCCATTTATAGGGAGCATTTTAACTGTAAAAAGGAAATAAGTTCTTAAAATAAGGAATGATAAATACATTCTAAATAGAAAATTTATGTGGATTTAGACTGGATTTGGAAACAGTCATTTTTTTATTTTTTTGGCTAAAACTTTGGATTTTGAGATGGGGGAAATTTGGCAAATAGGATTTTGATTCCTATTGATCAAGAAACCCATGTTATTTGTTTTAAGATTTATGTGAGGACTAGGGAAAATTAATTTTTATGGTATCACTTTCCATCTCCGAGGTGGGTAAATAAAGTCCAGATGATCTGCTCCTTACCCAATACACCTCACACCGACCTCACAGGCACATCTCACCATGTATTGAGAATGTCTCCCATAATTATGTGCTATTATTCGTGGGAAATGTTCCCGATACACAGTGAGGTGTGCCTGTGAGGTCAGTATGAGGTGCATTGTATGAGTAACAGACCTCAATTCAGATGAATAACCTTCCTACCTTGAGAAAAATTGTCAATGAATTTTAATAATAAATTTTTATGACTAAAACCGTCATTTTCTTAACAAAAAGGAGAAACCAGTCATAAATACGGGCATTTTCTCCTAATTTAATTTCTTTCGCAAGAGTAGACTTCAGTAGTTGTGATCATTAATTGTTCTTCAACAAATTAGATGCTTTCCCTGTAAGTAGTTCATTGCAGTCTCAATCCCATATACCCGTCGTTCCACCATTTGTATGTTTCATCCAATTATTTCTCGTCACCTCATCACATCATACTTTATTTCAGAACAGGAGAGATTTAACACAGTTAACAATTTCCATTTCAAACCTTTTCGAAAACCCTTCCCGCTTGAGCCGGAACTTTTACCACTGAACAGATCTACTGCTCACCATGCCACTTCCATCAGCACATTGTCTCCATTATTAGCTTATTACTTATTACAGTTCTACTTTGAATTGATGGCCGCAAAAATTACTAGTTTGGTCTGGTGCGGATCATAGGGGTGGAGACAGAGTGGACATAGAACTTGGTTTGAGTTGGTGGGGTGGCCGGAGCTGGAGTTGTGGAGTGATTCATGATTATAGTTGAGAGACAGAGTGGACATAGTTGACAGAGTGGACATAGAACTTGTTTGCGGTATAAATGTCAAATCGGGGTATTTAGTACTCTGAAAAGAGAGCAGTATTGTACTTATTTTCTGGATAGATAATTAATTTTTTGACCAAAGTTAAGGCATTAAAGCATATGATATTTGAAGCATTTAATGATGGATCCACACTTTTTGCATCAATTCCAAACAAACGCGGTTCATGAATGTAAACGCATGAACTGAAAAATGGGTAAATATGTAGTGTACATATTTGCATTTGCATTGCAACCAAATGTAGCCCAAAGGGAATAGTGCCCCAAATTCAATCAACCGCATGTTTAGATCGAACTTTTAAATTCAACTATCGGACCATCGTTCCGAACAACCGTTTTTACTTTTTTTTTTGTCAAAGAGGTCATCTGTTCCAACCAGATGGTCGGACCGTTTGACCCGAGAACTAGTCCCCATAATGGTTCCCTATCCGATCCGGTTTTAAAAACCTTGCATATAGTATCATTTTCTTCCTATAGTTTCTCACACATGTTCGTTCCTTCAGTTCTTTGATTCTTTCTATTCCACAACATCTTGGTGTCAATGACTTGCTCGGAGAATAAAGGTAGCTCTTTTATATAGGTATGGGTAGTTGTGGGTCTCACTTAACACGTTTGAGATCTTTGGAAGGACGTGGCTTATCGGCCCATCACCCTTGGAGGTGGTTTCCACGGATAACAATAAGGTTTATTCGATTTCTTCGAAGTGGGTTGCGTGTAAGTAAGCTCTATCAATTAAGCAACAAGATCCCAGAGGACTCAAAGACGATGAGTCACACGTAGCGGGAGTTGGTCGCCACCTCAACCTCGATCAGACCAATAAGCCCTCAAAAGGAGGTCACCCCTTGTACCGAGGTCCTTGGTATGATCCTGTTGATGTCATCGGTCTGCTCTGTCGAGGTGTGTACGTCATATAAGGCTATGCCTTCCTTGGTCCCTAGCTAAAGTGCCGAGGTGATGCTGCGTCCGAAGTGATTTGGAGATGAATCCAATTAACTTGGTAAATACACGTTGCTACCTATATAGCGCTGAAGTATTATGCAACGGTTCTAAGATGCCACGTGGGGTAATGTCATTGGAGGGTCAAATTATCTCTCATAAAAAAGGCTTGTTGGATCAAATTTGAACTCTTTTTCCTCTTGCATTTCTAGTGATTGTAAATATTGTTAATTCAACGCCTGTTGTAGGGGCTTCTGGAACGTAACAGTGAATAATAGGACTAAACAACAACAGAAAGGTCATAGACCAAGAATGCAAGTAGGGAAAACATGAGTTTCAGAAGCTTTAAGGGGCACTCGTTTTCTTGACTCCATTTTTGGTTTTTGGTGGAGATTTATTGAACATGTTCTTTTTCTTCTAGCTGTTTGATCCTTTGGTGTCTATTTACTCAAGTGTTGTAATTGAAAGTTTAAAACTTCAAGGTACCTATCCATAATTTACCCTAATTTTGTTTTATTTTTGAAGAATAGACTACAGTACTTGTGATCATTAATGGTTCTTACAAGCTTGCACAAGTAGTTAAATGCTTTCCCTGTAAACATTCTATTGTGGTCTAGGCTGCATTTGGCATTCCTTAGGACTTATCTCCTTTGTGAGAAAAGATGGGTGTCCATAGAGGCATTTTAACTGCAAAAAGGAAATAAGTTGGCACTCTAAAGCCTCATAAATTTTCTAGTTCGGATGGTTGGACATGCTATTATTAACTGGCCTGCTGGGAACAATGTAGAGCCATTGATTTGTGACAAAAAGGAGTATTTAATTTGCAGTTCCATTGCAGTGCTGTATGTTGTTGGAAGGCCATGGACTTGATTCACAAGGTTATGAACTGGGTGATGCCTCCTTTAACTCTCATCCTATTATGTCTCATTCTACCACCCTTGTTCATCTTCAGGTTCATTCGTGCCATAGTTGCATCTTTCACAATGGAGAATATGGCCGGAAAAGTCGTTCTCATCACCGGCGCTTCATCGGCAATCGGGGAGGTTTATGCAAATACAGATTACTTTGGACTCTGTCATTCATAGTTTATTCTATTCTTTCCATTGTTGCTGCTTAGTCTGACCTGAGCTTTCTCATGACAGCACATAGCTTACGAGTATGCAAAGAGAGGAGCTTACTTGGTTCTTGTTGCAACAAGAGAAGATTGCCTTGGAAAAGTTGCTGGAAGGGCTCGTCAACTTGGGTCCCCTGATGTTGTGCTCATTTGTGCAGATGTCTCCCAAATTAAGGAATGCAAACGTTTTGTTGAAGAAGCAGTGAACCACCACTTCGGCAGACGTGAGTCCAAATTAACTGGGCATCAATTCCATCAGTGGGGCTGTTTAGGACATAACAAGCTTAAGAAGCAAAGAATGATGGGCTTTTAACTATCATTGGAGAACAACAGAAGACAAACAATTCTGTAGATGGAAGTAGATCAGTCAAGAAGTTAGGATGGTTTCTGGTTGCCTTCTGGTTCAAGACTCTAGTTTCTGACTGCTATGGGATTGGCGCTTATCCATAACAGTTCAGGGTTCGTTTGGATAAGCTTTGGGCTGTGGGAAACAAAATTGAGTTAGAAACTAGAAAGCTTTTTCAGGGTTTGGTAATACCCTTTTTGAAAGCATTACAATCAAAAGCCAAAACTTTTCAAGTCCCAAAGCCTAATTGGTGCTTTCTGCCTTTTGGCTTTAAAAGCACAATATACCAAAGCTTAATTATCGAAATGCTTGCAATATTACAGTCTTATTACTTATAATTAATGTTTCGAGTTTCTGATTTTGCATCCAGTGGATCATCTGGTGTGCAACACGGGAACCGAGAGCTTTGGCCTATTCGAAGACGCAGCTGATGTTGCAAAATTTGCACCAGTCATGGTAATGCCTAATCCATTAACAAGAACAGTGGGCTCAAATGCTGCTTTCAATTTCCAGTTGCTTAAGCTTAATTTACATAACCAAGTAGCTAGAGGGTTTCATATATAGTGCTCTCGATTTGTACAGGATGTTAACTTTTGGGGATCAGTTGCTCCTGCTTGTTTTGCAATTCCCCACCTCAGAAAGAGCAGAGGCAGGATCGTGGTGAATGCTTCGGTGCTTGGGTGGACTGTCTCACCCTGGGCAAGTGTGTACGGAGTAAGGAAGAAATCTCATAAAATGGGTCTCAACTCTCAAATCCAATTAGTGTTAGTTTTGTCTTTGTTTCCCTCTTTCGATTTGCTCATCACCTGTACTCCTCTTGGAAAATTTCAGGCAACTAAAGCTGCTTTAGTGAACTTCTACGAGACATTCAGAATCGACTTGAAACAGGAGGTGAAAATAACCACAGTAGCTCCTGCGTTTATAGAAGCAGAGATGCTCCAAGAAAAGCACTCATCTAACACGGGTGATATCGTTGCAGATGAAAAAATGAGAAAGGTACTAAGATCTGCATGATTAGGATGGTTTATCTTCCTCTAATATCACTTAAGAAATAAGTTAATATTGCCCCTCCATCTAAGAATTTGCAGGACAGTACTATCAGTAAGATGGGCCTGCAGGTTGCCCCTTCAAAGTATAAACTTGTCAGACCCAATTTGGCTTTCTACATGCCTAGAATCTGGTCAGACTGTGTATGGATCTAATTAAGTTCAAGTTTAGGCTTTTTGGATTTATGGATTTAGGGTTTCACAGAAAAAAAAAATCATTAGCCAATATTTTCACACTTGTCAGTCAGAGTTTTTACCATTAGGCCTGGCCATTTTGTACCTACGGGTGTAACTTGGGTTGTGTTAGGAATTTATTAAATTTCAGTGAGTACAAGGCTTAAGCCGAGTGAGTTTCTTCAAAGAAAAATTTATGCTCTACTTTCTCTCATAAATTTTTATTGGTATCATCTCATACTCCACCTATGTTACATCACCCCCTTTGAATTGTGATGGATTCCCCCACATGCCAATGATGCCATACTGTTGTAAACTGTACAAATTCATAAAAGAATTATGAATTGGGCTTAACAATAAAGGTCTCTTCTTCGAATCAGGCAACCTGACTACTGTCCTACCATTTAGGGCTTCAGAGAATCATGGGTTTTATTGATTGATACTGAAAAATAAAAATGTTTGTTGGACAGATTATGGTAAGCCTATTCGCAGTTAGGAGTTCAGAGGAGTGCGCAAAAGCCATTGTAAATGGAGCATGCCGAGGAGATAGATACGTGATAGAGCCACCATGGTATAAGGTGTTCATCCTGTTCCAGTTTGTGTGCCCTGGGCTGGTTCAGTGGTGCGCCCACTGGTTGTTTACAACAAGTGATCAGGTACCTCCTAGGGGATGCTGTAAGAAAAGAATGTTTTGAATAAGGGAATCTGGTAAAGATGCAAGGGGATTCTTTCTGAATGCCTACTGTTTGAATATATGTTCTTCAAGCTATATATTGGATCGTATTGCTACTTGTCTGGTTATTTGTGTGGACCCATTTTGATAATCCCAAATGAATTTTGAACTCACACCTGTTGGTAAATGAGATGGGCAATTTGATCGAACTATATATGTTTAAGGAGATCACCAAGGAACATTTTCAGAAAGGTAAAGGTAAATTGAGAAGTATGATGCCGGAAATAGACATGATATCTGAAAAAAATTTACGACCAATTAACCGAAATCATAAAAATAGTAATCAATGGGGTCGGTTTTCATCAAAATGTACAGAGGTTGTGATTGGTCAAAACCATTCCGACATCATTGTCTTTCCGGCATCATAGATTTTCCATGGAAATGCACTCTCTATTCATTTTTCTTCCATATGTTGACTACCAAGAAAATAATATGCTCACGAGCCATTCAATCTATCATGTAACATCACCTCTCTCTATCTCTCTCTCTCAAACACAAAATACAGAAATTTAGGATAAATTATAGATTACAACCCTCTACTTTAGGGGCAATGGCAATTGCTCCCCTAAACATTCATTTGTAATAAAGATTCCTTTGAATTTTCAGATTCTGACAAATACCACTTTAGTCAGTTAACTTTGAAAAAATTCCATGTGACTGTTTAAATTTTTTAAATCCCTAAAGTACCCTTTTTTCAACATTTTTTGGTGTTTATTTTAAGTTCCTTTTGTTATTTGTTTGGTTTTGATTAATTGCATTGCATGTTGTGTTTGTTGTAATTTAAATTAATTTTAGTAAATTAACATGTTGTGTTTTGTTATTTTTGTTGCAATTTCCATTTTATATAAGTTTCTTGAGTGTGTATTTTAGTAAATTAACTTCTTCCAACACTCAACTTAATGGAGTGGTGGTCTTTGTGGGAATCTAAAAGTTTAGGGGGTCTTTTGTCACAAATGAACATTTAAGTGGGTACATACATAATCATCAATCTCATAAGCAATTTCATTAATTGTTTTGTTTAGTGCCAGGAAACATGTACTCATATAGTCTGAAAGGTGATTTATTTCCTTGTCATCCCACCTGAAAATAATTGGAATTAAAAGAATAAAAGGTTAATTAAAATCATGGTTTTCGAATTATCGTTGACTTGGACGATTGGACCGTTTGGCCTAGGAATTGTTCAGACTTCGTTTTACCCTAAACCTGGTACCTGGCCAAAAACTGTTAAAAAATTCAACAACTCATTGATCCGGGTGGTCAAACCATTGATCCATTCAACGGTTTTTGGCTGTTTTTTTTTTTAATTATTATTTTTAATTTTTTTTGTCAAAACGGACCGTCTGTTCGAAATAGGCGGTCAGACCTCAACCCGGAAACCGATAAACCATTCCGTTTCTGGGTCATTTTTTAAAACCATGATTAAAACAATCATAAAACTATGAAGGTTTTTGGTGCCTCTAATAGAGATTTTGATTTCAGCTATGGGTGTCTATGAGTTCTTTCTTCAGAAATGCTGCTTTGTAGATACCTTTTTTTCATGCTCAGAGTTAGGCAAATTGGAGAACTAGGCAAAGCTAACATGGAAAACTCAAGGGAAATCCAATGCCAAAAAAACTCAAAGGGAACAAAATCTTGTTCATTTTCTCCTTCGAAATAGAAGCCATAGGTGTGTTGCACTCCGGAAAAACAACATTCAATGGACAGGCATTCTCTCTGCATCACTAGGAACCCTCTATTTGTCCTCCATGGTGCTTGGCCACTTTTATGTTGTCTTTGGTTTGAAAGAAAAAGGTAGGGATTAGGAGATGCTTTGGATTTCCCTACCTTTCTCTAGCCTTGAGGAATTACTAGGGGATGCTTTGGGTGGTTACATTGCAGTCTATGAGGCTAATTTATCTTGGAAAAAATTGGATTTAGTGCGGATGCTGGTATGGGGCAATGCATTAGCCAACTTCCCCAAGAGGGTGGAATAGAGGGAACTGATAATCCTTACATATTGTAGTAGAGGATTCCGTATCTCCAGTCGGGGCTAACAGGTTTTACTTTCAATTTCATCAAATGGCAAGTAGCGAAGCAGTTCATGAAGGCCAACTCCCAAGCTCTGTTTGTCTACTTGAGAGAGACCTAGTGCTTGAGCTAGTGCAGAGGAGTCCCATTGCCTCAGTGGAGACAATATTCAAAAGTTTGTTGGGGTGTTTACGACAAGGAACCTGTGATAGTGGCATTGGAATAGAGGACGGAGAGCTCATGATGGATGCCCCTCTAAAATTGATTAAAACAAAGGTGAGTAGATTGGGGTTCAACTTGGGCAGGACCAACATGAGCCTGGATTGACCCAATTCAAAATTTTACATGAGTTGGACTTGGATTTTCGGTCCTCAGGTTGGGCTCGGGCCCAAGACTTTGGGTTAGGCTTAGGCCTAGCCCTTAGGTAACCCAAAACCCATCTTGAGCTTATACAAACTTAAGCCTAGCCTAACTATATACATTCAAGCATACATATATAGATATGTATTTCTATATACATACATATTTTCATATTACATACATATTTTGAATAAAGTCATACATACATGTGTAATTTTAAAGTAGGTTAATTGACCAACTTTAGCCCGGCCCATGCCTGAGCCTAACCTGAGTACTGGTTGGCCTTAGGTTGGGAAGGTCAGCTAGCGCTTGACCTCGGGCTCGGGCATTAGGCCCAAATTTTTAGGGCTGAGCCTAGATTGACCATAAACCTAACCTAGTCCACCCAATTTGCACCCTAAAGGTGAGGTGGCTAGTGACTAGTTGTAGGCACCGAAGTGGTTTTTCAAGCGAATCAATGAAAGAGGATGGTAATGGCAAGTAAGTTGATGCCAATTCAATGATCAAATGGAATTTTAAAATTTGAATCTTATTATGACATTCCTAGCCTCTTTTGGCTTTTCGAACAAGGGAGGACGTATTGGGGGTTTATCTTTGTGGGTTAATGGGTCAACCCCCTCTTTTTCATCCATCATGTTTAGGGCCTATATCAAAAGTTTCTCACCATTTGTTGGTGTAGAGGGGTGGATATGGCACTAAGAAAGTCTGCCTAAAAGATGATAGATGAGAAGAAAGGGTGACTAGAAATTTCAAAGAGGAGAAGAGATCTAAGAAGGGTTAGGTGGGAAGAATCTCTAAGAGCAGGAAGTAATTGTCTCAAAGACTCGTGCACAATGTGTGTGTGGAATAAGCTTTCTCTTCTAGAAAGTTCCTTTTTGGATCTATTTCTAAAGTATCACCCAATCCATGCCGCTTATATTGGTTAGGGTGTTGACACGTCCCCACTATGGTTTCAATACTTGGGCTCTCACTCTTTCCTTTAATATTAGTGTCATTATTTCACTATGTTAGGGTTGTCAACCACCACCCAGATTGTCCAATTTGTTGTCTTTCGTTCCTCTCACCTCACACCTTGACCCTCTAACATATGTGCCCTCTCCCTCTAAAAGTGAAAACCTAAAGTCCCAAAATGCAAAAGTTATCCTAAAATGTTTTTTTTTAAAAAAAAGCGATCAACCAACCCTCTGAAGTCTTAATCAACTGATCAAGTGAGTCAAAGTATTTTGGTTTTCTATCATTAAAAAATTGGAAAAGTGATCAATTGACCCTTTGAAGTTTCAATCAGTCAATAGTTTTCTATTATAAATTTGAAAGTAGGACCCATATTATTAATTGTTGTATCGGTTCATTTATTTATTTGAACATTTAAACAGTTTCATCGAAGAGGCTAGTCTTTAATCCGGTTAACTAGTTAATCCGACCGAAGTGTAAAAAAATTCAAATCGGTTTCTGTTTTATTTGATTGATTTTGGGGGTGTTTTATAATGTGGATGAGGTCTATACCACACTTAATAGGAATCAATCCACACCACACTATTGTTTTAAATTGTGGACAGATTGTATAGACTGGACTAGTCCACATCTATAGTGACATTCTGTAGGTATGGTGTGGATCCGTCTATACCGCACTTTTTGATTTCATGTATCGCATATACAATTTATGAAGTAATTTATATAGTTGATCATAAATGTCTAATTTTTATAATTTTTATGATAAATAAATTGAAAAAAGACTTTAGCAATTGAATATTAATTTAAAAAAAATGGTAATAAAATAATTTGAAAAAAAAAATTATTACTTTTATCTTTTATTTACCCTTCGACAAAGACACTTGCCTTGACTACTATTTGGTGTTAGCTTTTAAGTATTTAATTTGCATAGGTTAACACATTTTTAAGTTTTAGAAAGCATTCCATTTTCCCTATTGTTTCTCCTCCATCTCAAAATTTTTGATGAAACTTCTCATTTGAAGAATTAAAATTTCTCTTGAAATGGAAATTCCTCACCTTGTCTACCACAACTCATGTTAGATCTCAGCTAAGTGGTGTAAGTGGCAGAAGTCCTATTCCTCCATTCAGTACAATCTAGGGACATATCTTCTGTTAAATAATGGAAACAAAACACAAGATCTATCAAATCTTTTTCTCACTTATAAAATCCAGGTTTTTCTTAGCCTTCCCTCGCCTCATTCATAATGCCCATCACCTTTTTTTTTCTCTTTTCAAGGAAAAATTACATCTATCCATAGATCGTGTGGACAGCATGAAGAAAATTGCAGTTGTTCTTTGATTATTCTTTCATAACATGAAGTTTCTCTGCTAATGTGATGGATCATGCCTGGTGATCCATATCACAAATCTTTATATTGTAGTTCCGCTGGAGGGGGTCCAGAACCGGTGATTCATAGAGGATTGTCCTTCAAATAAGAGTTCTCTTCAAAGGATTCAACTCAAACTTCTGGAATTGGAAAGGTGTTATTGATTGTGCCTCTTGACGAAAAGGTTTCAGAACGTGGAGACTTGAAGTTGTATTTCAGTTGTGGTGTTCAGGAGAAGAACCACAAGAGAAGATGAAGAATTGGAAAGAAAAAGAAATGGTAGTGGAATAAGAGGGAGTAACACCACCGAAATCAATATCAACAACAGAAACGGCAGAGAAAGCCTAGAGGAGCGCTTCGGTGGAAGAGACCTCCCTTTGTGGCAGAGCACAGTGGCATAGCGCTTTGTTGGTGGAGAGGTTAACGGTAAAATGCAGGGTTTCGAGTGTGAATGTGAAATACAATATCAAAAGTAAACTGTGGATAGAGTCCTTTCACGATAAATACCCGTTGCTGATATTTTGGGGTATGGACAGGTCCTATTCACGCCCAACCGAATTGCATGCTCATCCCATGGCATGAACCGAAACGATCCATTCTTGAGATGAACACACTACCGAACGCCACCATCAGTGGCCCAATGGTCAACCCAATAGTATTAATTCGGTTGACAAAAGTAAATAAAATCAAACCGAACTGACCTATGTACAACTCTACTTGCATTTTTAGATTTATTTCTCTTGTTGTAGCACCTTGCTTACTTACTGATAGAAATGATTTTTCTTTTGATATGCAAACTAAGTATGACATTAATGTTAGGGAACGCTTCTGTGATCGGAGCACCCCAACACAATCAATGGTGTTTGTGATGGTAGTCTTATATAATGGTAGCCCCCAATATGATGGATACCATTTGTGTTGTGTGCTTGCATGATGGATGCCCCCCTCCAATGGGATGGATATTGCTATTTTCTACGCCCCTACAATAGGAGTCTTTTAGTGCAATAAAGAGTTAAGGCACTAGGAGGAAGTTTTCAAGTGTAGTGTTGAATGGCTTTTTGCAAATGGATGATTGGCACGACGTAAGGTATTTTGAAAAGGGTAATTAATGATTATTAGTATGAATCTATAGGTGTAATTTTGAAACTCAATAACCCTTATTAGGAATTTGCATGGTGCAAGTATGTTTACATGAATGACATGCATGTGGTGCTCCACATTTGTGTTTGATTGTTTAAAAGAAATTTATAAGGGGGGGAGGGGGCAAAGAAACTACCCGTTTTACTATTATCTGTTAAGGATTTTCTTCTTCTAAGAGAATCGAGTGCTCTGTTCATTAATCTTCTTCATCTCTGATAAGATTTTCAATTGAGGCAATAGTAGTATTCGCCACTGAGGGAAGCGACTTTTTATGCTTTTATCAAAGCTTACAATGTGTGTGATAGTTAAAGAAGAAAGGAGAGGAATTAAAGGAGCAGGAAACATCTGAGACATTCTGGACACTTGCTCTCGTTGTGCTCAATGAGAATCCATGCTATGAAATCTTTAATGGAAATGAACTATTATGTTTCTACTCGAACATTTTCTTGAAGGGCATCACCCGGAGGTATTGGGAGTTTGTAATTGATAAGTACAACAACTGGGCTACTTTTATTTTGTAAACTTTAACAAGATTCTTTGTTATTTTGGGAACATGATTAGGAAGAACCATTACCATTATAGGCCAAGTGTTATAATAGGACATGCACTTTTATTAGTACATCCATGGAATTCATGGCGACGATGGAAGATGTCACTATTGGAGCAACAAATGCATAGCCCCATCATGGTAAGATGCATTTCACAAAATGGTGTGAATTTGGGTACGGTGATGGGACATTTATTAAAGCTGAAGATAGTTCGAACCATCTAGTGGCATTCACTCTTTATGTTTTATTGTAATTCTTGTTTTCTAGGTACCCTAATAATGGCATTAGGGAACATTTGATATTGATAACCATTTTATTGGTAATTGGGTATGAGGTATCATTGGGATCAATGTTGTTATGATATTTGTATGATTAGATAGATGGAACAATCCATCAATTGGTGGAACATGGGTGTTCTAGGGTAAATTCTTATGTTTGTACTCCATTTTTATTCATGTTTTGCTGTGAGAGGTTAAAGGTAGATGTCAGTTTCTTTGCATTGGAATTAATTATATGAGTGTGACAAGAAGAGGAGTGTGAGAATGCCCTGACGTAGAAGAAAGTACTAGATAGGGTGTGGTATGAGAAGGGAATTGTTAAAAGAAAATGTAGAGAAATGCTTGAATGGTGGTGGTGTTTTTTTTTTTTTTTGTATATTGTAAGTAGGTGAATAGGGATGGAAGTTGAGAGTGATCAATGACGAGGATGAGGCTTTAGCCTTATTTGTTCTTGTTAATAATAGGTAGTTGAGTTGCCTAACCTTGCTCTCCATAAGGCCTAACAAATTAAATCCCTGACTTCTTTGTTCTTGATGAATAAACAAATTTTTTAATACTCATGGTGGATGATATTTTGCTTGATGAAGTTTATGATGTTGGCAACAACTATCTTTTTAAGTGGTACAACTTTTACCTATTTTGTGAAGTATTTAATAATAACTAAGATGGTGTTTGGTAATGTGGGCAATTTTTGGGCCTGATTTAAAAAAAAATAATGCCCACATGCAAGATGGTGCATGTTAATTTGTTTGGTATTGTTTCTGTTTCTACTAGGTCGACAGTAAAGCAATGTTTTTCACCATTTTTGTTGTTTGGAAACGTGATTTTCATCACCATTTTTCTTGTATGTGCAATTTGTTTGGTACAAATCAATGCCAAGCCAGAGTATTATTGGGAGCAACGATTCACCGATACAATAAAACATCAAATTTGATGTTTCATACATCAAGAAGATTGCGATTTATGAGGTGTGGGCATTTTTTACCATTTTTTCAAAAAAAAAAAAAAAGCCTGAACCAAATAGCATGATGGGCAACAAAAAGCAGAAACACCAAGCTGGCTCTGACGTGGCACCGCTTTTTTAATAAACAATATTGATACCAAATACGCTAAGATAAAATAGCACTAACGATAGGGGTTTGTGATTATGCCAATTAAATTTATCCCTCAAGTGTGAAAGGGTCAAGGTACGATGGAGCTCTTGGGCAGTTTGATGGATTCTTGGTGCACGCAATTGACAACTTTTGGTAAGTAGCTGATTTTTGGCTATGCATAACATCAATGTTCTCTATTTTGTCCCTATTGCATTACAATGGTTTTTTCCCCATTCTAGAGATAATATTTATTAGCTTTATGGCCTCATTTGAATCCAAGTAAATGACTCACCTGGGTAGATGCACTTATCCGCGTAAGTGTTTCTTGGGAAACACTTATTTGGATAAGAACACTTACTAGTATTCTTTTATCTAAAAAAGAATGATCGATTTATCTAAAAAAGTGACTTGTTGGAGGGACAATAGGACAATATTATCCTACCATGTATTAGCAACTTTTGACATGTATGTGTAAAGAGACTGGGCCAAATGGGCCCTAACAACCTTTCTTGTAATATCTTTTATTTTATGTTGATGGGCCACACTTAACGGGCCTGTTATTTATTCTTGTTTATTTCCTTTATGTAACTGCCAAGCTGGCCGCCCACTTAAGGACATACTTGTCATCATTAATTTTTTAGATCTTAATAAAATAGGGTTAGAGGAGAATGAAGAATTAATTCAACTCATTCTTCTCTTACCTCTTTTCTTTGCCATCTTCTTCTCTTATACAGTTATTCAGATCTGTTTTATTCTGCTAATCACTGAAGTTAAACTTGATACTAGAGGACTGACTTACATCTTGGTATCAGAGCATGTTTAGTTTATCTTCCTTCTTTTTCTTCGTTCCTGCACACTCTAAAATCAAGAGTGTATGAAGAGATAGGTTCTCTATAGTATAGAGAATCACTTGCCTAGTTGGTAGAAGGGTTTGGAGAGTTTAGTTCTGGCTAGATTTTGCCAAGAAGTGTTGTTGTTCTGCTGCTGCCCGAAACCCTAGCCGACTAGAGATTTTCAAGGTTACCAGGAAAGGTAAAACTTGAGTGTGGCGCTATGTGCTTGGAAGGTGTCTTGTGACTGCTAAAGGAGGGCGATTTAGGTTTGGAAGAGTTTGGGTTAGTCTGGTAGGTGCGGCAACATCTTCTCTCTTCCTCCCATTTGCTAGACGGAGCAAAACCCTAGTTTCTCAAGCACCCAAGTTCTGGTTTGGCTTCAAGTAAGTTTACGTAGTCAAAATTTTTTGTTTTTTGTTTTATTTTCGTTTGATTAATGGAGACATATGGAAGTGAGTTCAAGTAGGTGTCAATTTCTGGACCTTCCTCAATAGATTCCATTTTAACTGGTGTGACCACAATTAAGTTAGATGGGACGAACTATCTTGCTTGGGCATAGTCTATAAAAATCTATGTTTGTAGTAGAGGAAAACTTAGGTATCTCACAGGCAGTAAGGTGAAACCCGAAGAGACAGACCCTGAATTTAAAAAATGGATGCAAAAGAACTACACTGTTATATGATGGTTGGCTAACTCTATGCAACCCCATATAAGCTAGCACTATCTCTGGATGTCTTTGGCCAAGGAGATATGGGACAGTGTAATTGAGACCTACTAATAGAAACTGAATGTAGCCAGAGCGTACAAATTGAAAAGTGATGTGAAAAACCTAAGACAGGGGGAGAAGAGTGTGGCAATCTACTACTCTATACTAAAATCCCTATGGCAGGAAATTGATGTTATGGAGACAGTGGTATGGGAGAGTAAACAGGATGCTGAAATGTATAGAAAGCTTGTGGAGAGAAATAGGGTGTTTAAGTTTCTCACTGGACTCAACCCTGAGTTTGATATTATYARACADAAYATTTTGGCYARDGATGAGGTTACTCTTTCACAGGCATATGCTATGATAAGTAGTGAGGAGAGTAGGCGGCAAGTTCAGTTGCAGAGTCCACCTACAAAACATTTTTCACATGCGGGAATGAAACTAAAGGGCCATACTGAGAAGAGAGAACATGTGTGTGAATATTGCAAGAAACCACGACATACAAAGGACACTTGCTGGAAGGTTCATCCTAGACTTCTCCCTGATAGGTTTAAGAACAATAATAACCCTAAGAAGGGTAGTCAGGTGGGAAAACCCAAGACTGCTAATGCTGCTACAGTACTTGAAGGAGAAAGTAAGGAGAGTAAAGAGAAATCGACCATTGAATAGTTGGTTGCAATGAAGCTGGATTTTGAGAAGTATGGGAGACTCCTAAATCACCTGGAATCTACAGTTTCTTCGGCTCACCCTTCCAACAGTACATCATCCTCATCGGCTTTTGCTCACTCAGGTACTCGTGCTTCTGCAAGTCATGCTTCAACTTCAGGTAATCATAAAATCCATTGGATTATCAATTCCGGTGCATCGGACCATATGACTAGTCTATATAACCTTTTTTGCTCATATCACCTTCTCTCTGGGAAAGAGAAAATATCCCTTGCCGATGAGTCCCTTGCCCCCATCTCTGGTAAAGGTGATATGAAGACCTTTGACACCATGTTCTTATCTTTTGTTCTTCATGTCCCTAAGCTTAACACAAACCTCTTATATGTTAATAGCTTAACAAAGTCCATGAATTGCAGCATAACCTCCTTTCCCACTCATTGTATTTTTCAGGACCTGCAATCTCAGAGGATGATTGGGAGTGGCCCTGAGGCGAACATAATATACTTGTTGGACACACCAGATCAAACTTTGGGACCACATCGTGGAATTGCCTTAGAGTCAGTCGTGTCAGAGTCTGTTAACAAAATTTTATTGTCATTTTCGGTTTGGTCACTTGTCTTTTTCTGCTTTGAGTCATTTGTTCCCAGATATATTTAAAGGAATGTCTTTATCGAGTCTTCATTGTAAATCATGTGAGCTGGCAAAACATTATAGACATTCCTATTCAATTAGTAATAAAAGATCACTTTCTCCTTTCTATATTGTTCACTCTGATGTGTGGGGGCCATATCACATGCCAATCATGGGGGGTTACAGGTATTTTATCCTTTTTTATTGATGATTATTCATGTTACACTTGGATTTATCTCATGAAATCCAAGGATGAAGTACCAGCTATTGTGAAAAAATTTCATGAACTCATCCTCACCAAATTTAATACTCGTATAAAAATATTCCGCTTTGACAATGCTAAGGAGTATTTTGAGAGAACCCTCTCCACTTATCTTGAAACTTTTGGGGTTATTTATAAAAGTTCTTGTTCCTACACTCTACAACAAAACATGGTGGTAGAAAGAAAGAATAGGCATGTGGTTGAAGTTGCCAGATCCCTCTTGTTTGCATCCCATGTTCTTGTAAAGTTTTGGGGAGATATTGTTCTTACTGCTACCTTTTTGATCAACCGTATGCCCTCTTGGGTCCTTGGCTTTAAAACTCCTTTTACTCTTCTCTTCCTAGATGATGATCTCTTTTCTCTTCCTCTCCGTGTGTTTGGGTGTAATTGCTATGTGCATATTCATAGTCACCAAAGGTACACGTTTGAATCTAAGGCTCATAAGTGTGTGTTTCTGGGATATGCCTCAACATAGAAGGGTTATTGTTGTTTTGATCCAGTTTGTGGCACTCGCTTTATATCTCGGGATGTCACCTTTTCCGAGTTGACTCCCTTCTTTAGTATTCCTCCTGAGGGGGAGAAATCTGATGAGCCTTTTGATGTGTCTCTAGCCGTTCCTCTTCCCATCCCTTGTGAGTTCGATCATGGGGTGTCCACCTCTTCCATTGGACCTACCTCTAATATCCCAGCTCCTCCTCCTTCTGCTCCTGCTCTCCAAAGGTGGTACCAAAGGTAGAGATTCAGACATGTGCAGGTTGTTTCCACTCCTTTAGAAGAGCGTCTTGCCACTCCCATCATTCATGAGGAAACAGGTCAGCCCTCTACTGACCCATCTCTGACTGTTCCAGACCTTGACCCTCCTATTGCTCTTCGCAAGGGCAAGCGGAAGTATACAGCCCATTGTATCTCCAAACACTTATCTTACAGCCTTCTCTACCCTTCGTACTACTCATTTCTTGCCTTTGTGTCTTCCCATGTGATATCTAGGTCTGTACCAGAAGAATTATCTCAAGCTGAATGGAGGGATGCTATGATGATTGAACTTGATGCATTGCATCAGAACCATACTTGGGATATTGTGGATTTTCTAGAAGGGAAGGAACCAATGGGTTGTAAATGGGTGTTTACCATTAAGTATCACTCTAATGGCTCTGTTGAGAGATTTAAGGCTCGGTTGGTTGCTAAGGGTTACACCCAAATGTATGGCATTGACTATTTTGAGACATTTGCTCCTGTTGCTAAGAACACTTCAGTCAGGGTTTTACTTTCTCTAGCAGCTACTTTTGACTGTCCCCTACACCAGTTTGATGTTAAAAATGTCTTCCTGAATGGAGACCTCATGAATAGGTCTATATGTCTCTACCTCCAGGAGTGCATGGGAAAGAAATGATAGGCAAAGTGTGTAAACTACACAGATCTATTTATGGTCTCAAACAATCTCCTCGGGCTTGGTTTGAGAGATTTCGGGTTGCTCTTGTCTCATTTGGCTACATTTAAACACAATCTGATCATACACTATTCTTGAAGAAAAATGACTCTCTGGTGACCTTTTTGATTGTTTATGTTGATGACATTGTGGTCATGGGTAATGACATTGAAGAGGCCAGCAAACTAAAATGATTTATCAATTCTGAATTTAAAATCAAAGACCTGGGAGATCTTCAGTATTTCTTGGGCATTGAAGTTGCTCGATCTAAGGATGGTATCTTCATATCTCAGCGCAAATATGTCATTGATCTTCTTGCTGAAACTGGTAAATTTGGCGCTAAACCCATCTCCACTCCCATTGATCCTAATCATAAGCTTTTTGCCACAGATGGTGAACCTTTGCTGATAAAGGAGTGTTTCAGAGACTGCTTAGGAAGTTGTTGTACCTTTGCACGACTCGGCCAGATATTTCCTATGTAATAAGTGTTATTAGTCAGTTTATGCATTCTCCTAGAGATTCTCATCTAGCTGTTGCAGAAAGGGTTCTGTGCTACTTGAAAGGTACTCTAGGGAAAGGTRTTCTRTTTGCTAAGCATGGTCACATGAAGTTGGAAGCCTTTACTGATGCAGATTGGGCAGGATGTATTGATGACAGAAGGTCCACCTCTGGTTGCTGGGAATATTGTGTCTTGGAGGAGTAAGAAACAATCAGTAGTTGCTAGATCCTCAGCTGAAGCAGAATACAGGGCAATGGCTCATGGTGTGTCAGAATTACTATGGCTACGATCCCTTCTAGAGGAATTGGGGGTGGACTAYGAGAAACCAATGATGCTCTATTGTGACAACCAAGCTGCTATCAACATTGCACATAATCCTGTTCAACATGACAAAACTAAGCACATTGAGGTTGATAGGCATTTCATAAGAGAAAGAGTCTCTTCAGGAAAARTTTGTTTACCATTCATCACATCAGAAGAGCAATTGGCTGATATCTTGACCAAGGGAGTTCCAAGGGGGAAATTGACACACTATATAAGCAAACTGGATATGATTGACATCTATGCTCAGTTTGAGGGGGAGTGTAAAGAGACTGGGCCGAATGGGCCCTAACAACCTCTCTTGTAGTATGTTTTATTTTATGTTGATGGACCACACTTAATGGGCCTGTTATTTATTCTTGTTTATTTCCTTTATGTAACAGCCAAGCTAGCCGCCCACTTAAGGGCATACTTGTCATCATTAATTTTTTAGATCTTAATAAAATAGGGTTAGAGGAGAATGGAGAATTAATTCGACTCCTTCTTCTCTTCGCCATCTTCTTCTCTTATACARYTATTCAGATCTGTTTTATTYTGCTAATCACTGAATTTAAACTTGATATTAGAGGACTGATTTACATCTGTATGGATTAGTAATTTACCCAAATCTGAGGAGATTATTACTTCCCTAGGTAAATAAGCTACTCAAAAATTGTTTTTTTTTTTCATAGGAAAATGAATCGTTCAAGAATATATATTTTACCACGGGACCTATTAATATCGGAAAAGGAACGTGGGTTTATTTGTTTTCCATGTGGAACCTACCAACTTACCCAGTGTTTTCAAACCACTATCAATTCAAACGGTTGGATTGTTTGGCCAGGAGCTATCCAAGCAACTGGTTCCGTTTTACCCTAAACCTGGTCCTTGGCAAAAAGTCGTTGATTTGGTTAGTGATTCATTGATTCGGGCGGTCGAATCGTTGACTTGTTCAATGGTTTTGGCCATTTTTTATTTTAATTGTATTTTTTAATTTTTCAATTCTAAGTTGGAACGAGCCATTTGTTTGAACTAGACGGTTGAACTATCAACTTGGAAATTGGTGGCCAGAACGGTTCCGATTCCAGTTTGATTTTTAAAACCTTTAATTTACCCACCCCTACTTCTAATAAAATGAGCAAGGCCCATACTACGATTTCTTCTTAGCGCTTTGGGAAGAATTAAGAAGCGTTATAGACATTAAGGCTGCATTTAGAAGTTATTGTTGAATTTGAGAAGCGTTAAACATTAAGGCATCATCGATGAGATTTTTCATCAAACCGTAAAAAAGTTATTGTTGAATTTCAAAAAACATAGAGTTTATCGATGTAAAACTTTACTTTTGATGTGGTTTTACATCGATTTATGACATAAAACTCCACTCCATCCAAATATTGACAAATCTAAAGCAGAGTAGAGTTTTACACCGATCTTGATTTACACTCCATCTGTACGCCTAGAAAACCGAACCAGTGTAAACTTTTACATCGATGACGTTTTAGAAAGTCCGCATTTTGTGCACCCATGTATTGGACGAGTGCACCAAGCAACCAGAACCGGTCATGTCGATGGAGTGGGGAAGAGGTAGGTTAACAGGATTTTGCCCATCAACTAAAGGTGTTCGGTTCAACTGGACACTAAAAGAAAAAATTGTTTCCTCTCTCTCTTCTTCCTCCTCCTCCTCCTCCTCTTCTTCTTCTTCTTCTTCTTCTTCTTAGTGAGTGGCAGTTAGGGGTGACAATTTTTCTCATCCCCGATGGGTACCCGGGCTCCCCGACCCGATGGGGTCAGGTTCGGGGACGGGGATGGGGAATGCAATTCCCACCCCACCCCGGCCCTGATTAATATATATAATATAATATTATTATATTATTTATATAATATTTATATAATAATATTATATATTATTCATTTTTTTAAAAGATTAAAACTTAAAAACAAAAACTAATACTATCACTAAAAAACTCTTGAGTCAAGACTCAACTCTACCACTCGACAATCAACACATAGAGAACCCTAGTTCTTCACTTCTTCTTCCTTTGTCTTCATTGCCGACCGTCGTCGTTGTCGCCACTCGCCCATCGGACATAGGACGTCGAACGTCTATCATTGCTGACTACCACTCAACAGAGGATAGAGAGACTCAAAGAAGAAAGAATTAAAAACTAAAACCCAGTTCTTCAATCTTCCTTCGTCTATCGTTGCCTGTCGGACTCTCTCTCGTCGCCGATCTCAACTTGCAAAGATCCTCTCTCTCTCTCTCTCTTTTCTTAGACTCTCAGTCTCTCTTTCTCTCAACTTTGACTGATTTCGATTAGAAAGCAACCACATCAGGCTCCTTTGGACAAACAACCACATCAGGTTCTATCAGCATATGGTAGAGAGGCTCCAATGGGTGTCCATTCTTCATCTAATGTGCCGCAACAAGCACCAGTCATTACACAGGTAATGATTAAACCTATAAAAAGAAAAGAAATGGGAAGATAATTATCATTGGGTGTTCTATTAGTTCTATCTCTAGAAACCATCCAAAGCAGGCCCATAATTTTCTCCATGGAAAATTTGAACTGCAACGCAAAATCCAACTTTCTGTTTGTGGGATTAATTGCCACATCCGGGATTCAAGTCTACGATGGGGAATTCACCCATCGGGGTTGGGGATGGAGGAGAATTGCTTTCCCTCGAGGGGAATGGGGGGTGATTTGGGGGTCGGGATCGGGGATGGGGAATATAATTCCCCACCCATTGCCATTCCTAGTGGCAGTAGTGATAAGGTACCTTACCACCAACTAAAGTACCTTACCCACGGACTTAGATCATGTCTCCCAAACTTGAGATGAGATGAGAGAAACCTTAACCTCGCCACATCCACTTGGGTAAGCAGCCCACATACATAAATGAAAAGGGTCTCTCAAAGTTGTATAATCTGCAGCCTCAAACTCGTAATCTTAGAACAAAGAAACCCATCTTCGTTATTTCAATTTTCGCATAAAGGAAAAGCGTCGAAAGTTATGAATAAAAGCTAAATAAATTAGTTAGGAAAGTTCACCGAAATATGGGGAAAACAAGCATTTCCTCTTCATATTAACGGACAAATGGAGCTTTTACAGTCACCCTTTAGCCATCTCCCGGCCGGTCACCACACATAGAGTCTTCATCACCTTAAGATTCATGAAAGGTCGAGAGAGAGAGAGAGAGGCAAGATGGCATTCGTCTGGACCTGCACCTGCATCACATCTCCACCCCACAAGGGGCCGCCTCACAATGCCCCACATCACATCCCTGCTATGTATTAGGAACATCTCCCGATGATGACATCATCAGTTCTAGTATTATCATGATGTTCCTAATACATGGCAGGAATGTGTTTGCGGGGCATTGTGGAGCGGCCCCTTGTGGGTTGGAGATGTGAACTTCTTTGGCTGAGTTTAGGAGTATAAATACAAATATGTAGAGTGCAAAACCTTATATTTTGTATTATTTTGTATTTGTACTCTTTCCAAACTGAGCCAAGGTGCTTGTGCTTCTCTTTATTTTGTCTCTTTTTTTAGAAATAAATGAACACACAGAGAGAACTTAGGTGCACTACAGGTGCAAATGCCGACACATGCAACATATTTTAGAAATAAATGAACACACAGAGAGAACTTAGGTGCACTACAGGTGCAAATGCCGACACATGCAACATATTGACTGTCAACACAGGTCCAGATCTCCTACCCACACAAACTCTGCCCACATTTATCGCAGCCACACATGGAGAACATCTCATCCTCTGCATAGTATTATGCAGGGGGAGATGTTCCCAATTCACGGGTAGACCTGTTCATGGGTCGGGTAGCCCGATGGCCCGGCCTGGCCCAGCCCGCACCCTGGTTGGGCTTGGTCATGTAATTAGGCCCACAGGCCTAACCTCGGGCCTAACACAGTAAGCCCGACTGTGTTTTGGGTCGGGCTCAGGATTTGTCAAAAAAGCCCGACCTGAGCCCGGCCCGGTCCGACTCAATATTATATATTTTATAAAATACATAATATGTATTTTATATATTATATAAACTATATAAATAATATAATATTTATTAAAATATATATATATATATATATTTATAATTTAATATATACATTATTTATTTTTTTTCTTTATAATTTCTCTCTCTCTCTATCTCTATTCGATTGTTTCAGTAATAATAACAGCATGGACTAAATTTCGGGCTCGGGCCCAGGCCCAGGCTTCGGGCTTTTTATGAGAGCCGGGCTCGGGCTCGGGCCTTAGAAAAATTTGTTAATACAGAGTGAAAGCCCGGCCCGAACCCGGCCCATGAATAAGTCTATTCACGGGGGTAATGTGTTGTGGGTAGACGTGGGCAGTAGATCCGAATTCCACAGAATCGACCTGCCCGATTCTGGTTCGTTGGTGCACTCATTCAGTGCACAGAACGCGGACTCCGTTTTAGATGCTTCCAAACGCAGCCTAAGTACCAACGGTAGAAATGCAATTGAAAAGGAAAGTGTTAATTGGTCAACAGTCAACACCGTCTACGGCAAACTCAGCATTCGTTCCAATCCCATCAAGTTCATTCCTCCATGGGCGTGCATCCAGCATGAATCATTTGTCATTTTTGTATTAATTTAGAAACTTCTCCAGGGATGTTGGCAAATCCATATGGAAAATATTGTTTTTTATCGTTCTTTTTTCTTCTTGAATCCATGACTAAGATGCTAAGCGGAGATAAGAGGGGATGGAGAATACCCTCATCGTCAGATACCGAAAGCTCCTTATGCAAGCCGAATTTAATGTTTTGTTGAAGCACATCGCTACTGATCCAGGTTTCATAATTCATTTGTCCATCACGTCAAGGTCTCCTGTATAGATATGTTAATTGCAGAAGCCATTGACAGATTGACCGACACAATCCATATGCGAGATTTCTAGTATTTGTTTCTTTACCAACATTCTTTAGATGTATGTCTCCTGGTCTGTGCTCTGCAGAGTGTACTGGTATACGAACAAATACCTTCGCAAGAGAAAAACGTCCAGAGTCCAGACGCCTATACTACTAAATTTGCAGGTAATAGTAGAAGGGATGATAAATATCACCATCACTCCATGTCTTTCTCAACGTACTAATTCATAAGTTGAACCTAAGAAGCATTCGGTATCTCTTTCGTCTTTCCTTCATGGTTCCTTTTGAAAATTTGATGGATAATGAAGGGTAAAAGCGTCTTTTGACGGACACACGGTATATTTAAGTTCGGTCACAAGCCTCAGGTTGTGTGAATTGTCAAAACACCTTCAAACCCACTGCTCGACATTTTAAAATCTTGTTAGGAGCGAGCGTAGAAAAAATGGCGGGGATGGGAGATGGGTATGTGGGCACCGCCCAAGATGCAGTGAGGATAAGGAGGTTGGAGAAACAAAGAGAAGTGGAGAGGAGGAAGATCCAAGAACTCAAGAACAAGTCTGCTTCTGCAGGTGGCCAGACCGGTCTCCTCCAATTTGGCTCCGGTACTTCCGAGGTATGTAACCCTCTCTTCCTTTCCCTTCTACAAGAAGAAAAAAAAAAGACAAAATAGAAAAGAAAAGATAAAAAATCCCACTTTTCAGGATTCTAGGGTTCGTTTCTTTGGCAAATCTGACAAATTTGATTTTGGGTTTATTTTTATTTTAAACTTTTCGTTTGATTTTGGTATACCGGCATAAATGAATGTTTTATTTTGGGTATCATCATGTGGATTTTTTTGAAATATGGCGTTTTTGTATGGTTTGTTTCAGATACTTGAGACTGCATTTAAAAAGGAGACTGTTGGGCTTGTTACAAGAGAGCAATATGTTGAGAAGGTAAATGGGCTTTATGTTGTAACTTTGTTATAACAAGATTGCTTAATTTTTTGTTTTGGTTTTTCCTTGTTACTACTATTTAAAGAGGCATATGGTATGCCTAACTGGCTATGTTGGTATGTTTGTTTAAATTTTCACAGAGGGTTAATATTCGTAACAAGTTTGAGGAAGAAGAGAAGGAGAAACTTCAGAAGTTGCAGCAAGAGTGAGTGGAATCTTAGTCATTCTCTATCATGGTTCTTTGAAGTTGCTCTGATAAAAAAGGTTGTTTGAAGTTGGATTTTTGGTTAAGAGTTTTACTTTTTGATTTCATACTTGTAGAGAGGAAGAGCTTCAATTGCAGAAACGTCAGAAGAGGAAGATAAGAGGGAATCCACGCCTATCTTTTGCTGATGATATTGAGAATGGAAGTGATGAGGAAAATGGGGAGAATAGTGAGCATGATTTCTATCTTATTTTTTAATTACCTGACGTTATTAAATAAGTTCATCATGATACGCATATCATTTTCTACATGCTAGCTAATTTTAATCTTTTCTTCATGCAAATCTGGGTCGTGTCTCTCTTATATTTCTCTTTTATGTGGTCTTTTCCATTTTTAATCTAATGTGTGGGGTGGCATCTTTCATAGTGATGTACTGAAAGACCTCAAATACTGATAAGAAGCTCCAAAACATTTTGGCATAAACCAAAAGACCTCAGATACTGATAAGAAACCACTCCAAAATCCTCTACAGGGCATATGGACGAAGAAGATTGTTCTTTTTGATTCCTTATCGACTAAGGAAGGAATGTAATCATTTCATAAGGAATTTGAAGGACTTAATATGGATGATGATGGAGATGTACTTAATTTAGGTGATTGCACTTTATGGAACATGGATCCTTTTAGAACTGGAGGTTCCTTTCAAAATCAAAAGTGTTTTATTTCATTGATAATTGTTTGGTTGGGCTAATCTTGTGATTCTAGTGGAGTTGAAGCTCTTAATCTTTTCCATGGGCCTCAGAAATGCTAAGGATCTTAAGATTAGAGAAGGTGGTTGTTGATGCCATAAATAAGAAAACAGTACAGAGAGGTCTGATGAAGGTTGTCTCATTTTTCTTGGCCTAAAGCTTCCAATTTCACTGATTCACATTTTTGTATCTGGTATACTTTTCAAGTTTCGCGAATGCTCATATACTGTACAAATCACTGTAAGGGGAGTTTCTTCCATTTACCTTCTCTCTCTCACTCAAAAAAAAAAAAAAGATTTTGAGATCCCCCGCTTTCAACTAATGTTATGCATCTTTATTCTTCTGAATATAAAAGATTTTTATTAAAAATAAAGAAAAAATGAGATCCCCCCTTCCTCTTCATCCTCCTCCTAATCCCCCTCTTAAGGAGGCTTACGCCTCTTGTGTTCTGAACTACGCGTCACGCCTCTAGGTAGTGGAATACCTTGCGTCACGCCTCCGCGTTTTAAAACATTGCTTTGAACAAGGCTTAACCAACACAGCAAAGAGTGAAATTGAACTTCGATGGGAGTTCAAGAGGTAACCCGGGCCCTTCAGGTATAGGAGGAGTATTCAGAGATGAAAATGACAGAATTGTGGCTTTGTTTTCAGGACCAATAGGAGTGGGGGACTCATTGAGAGCGGAGGTGATGGCCTTGCTTCAAGGTGTAAGATATGCCAAACAATTGGGGTTACACCAAATTGAGATAGAGGGAGACTCTAAATTGTTGATTGAGTGGCTGCAACCTAGTAAGTTGGGAGCTTGGATTTATNAACCTAGTAAGTTGGGAGCTTGGATTTATAGACAGCCCATAAGGGAAATCCTCAACATAACAAGGGGGATCAGTGCATGCTTCAAATGGACAAGGAGATCAGCTAATGGTTTAGCTGACACGTTGGCTAAACAAGGGACTGTGAGGGAGAGAATGTTCTGGGCAGTTTTGTAAGAAAGATTGCTGGGGGCTCAACACCTACTTAGGGGTTGACAACTGTACTTAAATCTGGAAAGTTATTCTTAAGTTATATTAATGAAGTTACTGTTTCCAATAAAAAAAAAACAAGGCTTAACAGCTCAGTCAGTGGGCCTATTTCCCAATCATTGAGGTTCCTTTGACATGTAGGACCCCAAATAACCTCCCCCATTCATAAAGCAGTCTTCAACCACAACATCCTTATCTTGTGCAACATCAAAAAGAGAAGAAAACCTTTCTTGTAGGACCAGGTGCCCACACCACTGGTCATGCCGGAATTTGAGGTTATTACCTTTACCAACCTTACACTTGATGCCCTTCAAGAAATTAGGGAGAATAGAATTGATAAAAAAAAAAGAAATTAGGGAGAATAGAGGCTATATTGCTTCACAGAGTGCACTCCTTTGGGGATAGACCAGGGCTTGAGTCCTAATCAAGGTTTGTGAGCCCGTATTTATCTTCAATGATCCTTCTCCATAGGCTCTCTCTCTCTCTCTCTCTGCTAAATCTCCAACACCATTTACCAAGAAGAGCCTTATTAACCACTTTAATATTTTTGATGCCTAGGCCACCAGTTTTTCTTGGTTGGAACACAAGATTTCCAGTTCACCAGGTAAAATTTAAAACTGTTGGTCAATCCAGCCCAAAAATATGTTTTGCTGTTCCCTGTTCTTTTGACTTTGAAAGAACATCAGCAAGCATTAAGTGGCTCTAAGCAGTGTTGCATGGACACAAATATGATAATCAGATTCTGAAGTGTGTCTGGGAGTCTGATTGGGCAAGTATGAATTTTAACCAAAACAGAATGGAAAAACAGGATTCATCTAGTTGACCCAATATATTTGGATTTGGATATGGTTAGATGATGGTGATATTTTGTTGAATTTTAATTTTATAATCCTATGGAAAGGTTTTTAAAAGCTTACTTTGTTACTTAATAGCATTTATTGGAAAAATGGCATTCAATGTGTACATTAACTTTTCATTTCAGAAAAAAGAAGTTCATTTCTATGGAACAAACAATGAGAGAAAGAGAAATATAATGTAGAAGTGCCCCTCAAGAATATCCTTGGAGGACTTCCAATGGGATGACAAATGTGCTTGCAAAACAAAAAGTTGAGAGGCCTCTTCTATTTTGGGCAAAATTGTAATATGATGTAATATGAGATGGGGAAATGATTTAATGACTGTGTTTGTCTTCCTCTTTGTAATTATCTTCTTGCTGAATTAATGAAGTTGTTAATGATAAGAAAAATGATTTATTGACTACTAAATTTTATGAATTATTAATGAAATCCTTTTACTGATAAAAAAAGGAATCCATGGAGTGTCAGTATCAAAGTGGACACTTCATTCATTTAGCAGAGTCCATGCATCAGTCTCCAAGAAGTTCACCTCCTGCAACATGTTATCCAACCTAAATGGCCCAGGGCAGCATGATAAATTACCAATGTTGAGAACAATTGGGGTGTGTTTGGAAAGGTTGTAGCAGTATTTCTTACAAAGATCTAGGATAGAGGTTTTCCTATTAGCAGATATAGAAAACAGTTGAGTTTCCTATGAAGTGTTAGGATAGGGGTTTTCCTATTAGCAGATATAGAAAAGTTGAGTTTCCTATAAGTGTTAGGATAGAGGTTTTCCAATTGATACACCACCTTTTGTTCAAATGCTTATTGTCTGTTAGAGTACACAAAACAGGGGTATTTTGGTCATTTGGGTTTATCTATTTGAGAGTGAAAGGTCTGTTTTATTTAAGTTTAAGTTATGTGTCCCATCACTTATGAGGGACAATATGGTCTTTCTTGTAACTATGCTATTGGAGATAAATACAAGTGGGTCGACTAGAGAGATGACTGATTTTTCCTCTACTGGCCAAACCCTTCTTCTTCTTCTCCTTCTTCTCTACTGTAAGCTAGGACTAAATAAGGTTTTCACATGGTATCAGAGCGCATGTAACAAGTTCAGATCTGCTCGTCTTGCTCCTTTATTCTGGTTTACCCAGTTTTTTTTATCGCCCTCCTCTCTAGGGTTTTGCGGATTTCTCAAGAATCACTGGGAGATTAAGGGAAAGGTTGAAAAGGAGTGGTCATTTTTCTCTGTAGGAGGCCTTCATGCCTCCGGTTTGTGGTGATTGGTAGGAAGCTCTCTATTTGATGGTATGAAGAGAGCAGGTTCAGGTGAACAGTGTTCAACTGAGTACAAGTTGGTTCTGTAGAGTGCAGTGTAAGTGTTTGATTTAATGGCTGAGTGATTTCAGCCCTTGTATTTGGTGTGTGAGTGGTTTTGCAGTGTGCAGTACAGGTGTTTGATTTAATGACTGAGTGATTTCAGCTTTTGTATTTGATGTGTAATGTGTATTTGAAGAAGTTGGTGGTGCTGAAAGTGAGATGAGTTTTGTGGAAGTGCGTGAGGTTGTGTTGAATATTTGAAGGTGAATACTCTACATATAGTAGTGATTTCTTTGTGAGGTAAGGTGAATTAGTTAAGATGACATCGATTGGAGATGGGAATGACAATAAAATAGGCGTTATGATTTCTTCAAATTACCTAAATGTTCAAATGACATCTATTAAGTTGAATGGTGAGAATTATGTGCCGTGGGAAAAATCTGTGGAGGTGTTTTTAAAAGCTAAGAAAAAAGTAAAACATGTGAGAGAGGAGAAATCCTCCTCTGATTCTCTAGGGTTTAGTGACTGGGAAGAGGAAGATGCACAAATAATGGCATGGCTGTGGAATAGCATGATACCAAAAATTAGCGTGAACTTTATGTTCGTATATATAGCTAAAGAAATCTGGGATCATGCTAAGAAACTGTATTCCGGACAAAACAATACAACTAGGGTGTATCAGTTGTACCAAGAGTACTTTAATTTGAAGCAAGGCAGTCAAAGCTTGGAGGAATACTATGCAAGTCTGAGGAATATCCGAAATGAGCTCAATGTGTATCGTTCTCTGACACAGGATGTTCAGATTCAGCAACAATAGCGTGAACGACTTGATGTGACAAGGTTTCTGGTGGGTTTGAAGGTTGAATATGAGTATGTCCGAGCACAAATACTAGGGGGGTCTGCTCTTCCCTCACTTGAAGAAGTTTTTGCCCGTCTTAGGAGGACATCTATTGAGTCTATAGAGCATTCTTCTTTCTCAGACAAATCTGGTTTTGTGGTGACTAGAGGGAATGGAGGTTGGGACTTCCAGGTAACCGTGGTGGTCCCATGTTTAACCGTGCTGGTGGCCGGAGTGGAGGTCGGGACTCAGGGGGAGGTCGTGGTAAAGGAAGAAGTAATGCCCCTAGGAAGTGTGCATACTGTGGATTAGAGGGGCACACGGTTAATTTCTGCTATGATTTACATGGTCCACCCAACA
>NW_010729144.1:1361407-1376314 GCF_000365185.1 Nelumbo nucifera | reverse complement strand
GGCAGGTGGATTGTATTACCTTGATGGTGGTGGCCCTCTAGTAGCTTTTCAGTCRTCTCTTAYTCCTCTTCAWTRKCAYTGCAGACTTGGTCATCCTTCTCTCAAGGCTCTGAAGTTGCTGGTTCCTTCCTTGAGTCATCTTTCATATTTGGATTGTGAGTCATGTCTGCTTGGGAAACATCATAGAGTCTCTTTTAGTCYAAGAGTTGATAGTCGTGTCTTGAGTCATTTTTCTTTAGTTCATTATGATGTCTGGGGTCCGATCAAAGTAATGTCATACAATGACTATAAGTATTTTGTAATTTTTGTCGATGACTTTTCAAGGATGACATGGATTTATCTTATGAAAGATCGCAATGAATTGTTCTCTATTTTTCAAAAATTTTATGCTGAAATACGCACCCAATTTGGTGTTCATATTAAAATTCTTTGCTCCGATAATGCCAAAGAGTACACCTCAATACCATTTCAGCAATACTTAGAGCACCATGGGATAATTCATCAAACTTCTTGTCCCTACACTCCACAACAGAACGGTGTAGCTGAACGGAAAAATTGACATCTCCTTGAAACTGCTCGGTCTTTGATGCTTAATATGAATGTCCCAATGCATTTTTGGAGTAATGCTGTCCTCACATCCTGTTTTCTCATCAATCGGATGCCTATGTCCATCCTTGGAAGTCAATCCCCCTTCTCGGTGTTGTTTCCCACCTTGTCTCCGTTTCCTCTCACCCCAAGAGTCTTTGGATGTGTTTGTTTTGTTCAAAACTTGGGGCCTGGTTTAGACAAATTAGATGCACGAGCTACTAAGAGTATCTTCCTTGGCTACTCAAGGACTCAGAAAGGGTATAAGTGCTATAATCCTAACTTCCATAAGTCATTTGTGTGCTCCGATGTCACCTTTGAATCGGTTCCTTTTTTCTCGAATACTGTGGTTTCTTCTCCTTCCCCCGTAGTTCCTCTTCCCGTCCCTGTTGCAGATCCCCTTCCCGTGGTTCCCATTCCAGTTGCAGATTCACCTCCCGTGCCAGTTACTACTAAGAGGCCACCAATTAGACAAGTGTATACTCACAGAAGGGCACCGGCCCCTCCTCCAATTCAGCCCTCCTCGATAGATCCTGTCATTGCTTCTTCTCCCTTAGACCTTGATCTTTCTATTGCCCTACGGAAAGGTAAATACATTTGTACTTCTCATCCTATTTCACACTATGTTTCAACTGCTCGCCTTGCTGCTTCTCATCGCAACTTTATATCATTGCTATCATCTGTTTCCATTCCCAAGACTATTTAGGAAGCCCTTACCTCCCCAGGGTGGCGGCAAGCCATGGAAGAGGAACTCTCTGCTCTACAACACAATCACACGTGGGAACTCACTGCTCTTCTTCTTGGTAAGCATGTTGTTGGGTGTAAGTGGGTCTACACAGTGAAGTATCTTCTAGATGGCATTGTGGAGCGATTGAAGTCCAGGGTAGTGGCCAAGGGCTATTCTCAGCTATATGGTGTGGACTATATAGTGACATTTTCTGCTGTGGCTAAAATTGGTTTAGTTCCGGTGTTGATTTAATTAGCTACTATGTATGATTGGCCTCTTGTGCAACTTGACATAAAAAAATGCTTTCCTACATGGTGATCTCATTGAGGAAGTGTATATGGAGCAACCGCTAGGGTTTGTTGCTTAGGGGGAGGATGGTAAGTTTTGTAGACTCAAAAAGGCAATTTATGGACTGAAACAATCTCCACGCACATGGTTTGGCAGGTTTAGTGAAGTAGTGAAAGACTTTGGGATGAAACAGTGTCAGGTAGACCATTCTATGTTCATCCATGACTCAAAAGATGGGAAAATCTTGCTAGTGGTGTATGTGGATGATATTGTCATAATTGGGAGTGACAGTAATGGGATTGACAGGTTGAAGAAATTCCTACAGGACCACTTCAGTACGAAAGATCTGGGTAAGCTGAAGTACTTCATGGGAATAGAATTTGCAAGGTCAAGGCATGGAATTAACTTATGTCAAAGAAAATATGTTTTTGACCTACTTGAAGAAACAAGACTTTTAGGTGCTAAACCAACAGAGACTCCTATGGAACTTAATGTCAAGTTGAGTGTTGATGCAGGTGAAGAGTTTGATGATCCTAGTCGATACAGGAGGTTGGTGGGAAAGTTGAATTATCTGACTATTACCCGACCAGATATATCATTTGCTGTGAGTATGGTGAGTCAGTTTATGCAACATCCTCGGATTCCTCATTGGGAAGCAGTTCTAAAGATTGTTAGGTACCTGAAGGGTGCTCCAGGTCGTGGTTTGCTATACCAAAGTGGAGGGACTCTTGAAATAGTAGGGTATACAGATGCTGATTGAGCTGGTTCTATATTAGACAGGAGATCAACTACAGGGTATTGTACCTTCGTTGGTGGCAATCTTGTAATTTGGAAGAGCAAGAAACAAACAATGGTAGCAAGGAGTAGTGCAGAAGTTGTGTACAGAGCTATGACATACCACATGTGAACTAGTATGGTTGAAGAACTTGCTACAAGAGATGGGGTTTTCGGTTGACAAACCCATGAGACTATACTGTGATAACCAAGCTACTGTTCACATCTCTTCCAACCCAGTCTTCCATGAGAGAACCAAGCATATTGAGGTCCATTGTCACTTTGTGAGAGAGAAAGTGATAAGTGGAGTGATAACCACATCTCATGTGAGCTCAGGAAATCAGTGGGCAGATCTCTTTACAAAGGGATTGTCTTGGGGCAGAGTAAATTATATTTGTGACAAGCTGAGATTATATGACATATATTCTCCAGCTTGAGGGACAATGTGGTCTTTCTTGTAACTATGTCATTGGAGATAAATACAAGTGGGTCGACTAGAGAGAGGACTGATTTTTCCTCTACTGGCCGAACCCTTCTCTTCTTCTTCTTCTTCTTCTCTACTGTAACCTAGGACTAAATAAGGTTTTCACATTGTCATTATTAACTAGGACAGTTAAGATGTTATGGTGCTGTGCAAGAGCTGCAATTGTTTGGTTAGTATGGGAGAAAAATGCAGGAGTATTTCAGGAAATGGAAGATGAGGTAGAAGATACAATAAATATGTTTAATTCAATGGTGGCTCAATCGGTATTATCAAGTGATGACTTTCTGATTATTTAGTTGATAATATCTCCTCAACTGTTAGACAACTTCAACTACAAAGTTGGTTTCCACCAGATCAAAGTGGGTTTGAGTTCAATTTTGAGGGTGAAATTTTAAGGAATTATAGCAATAATTTTATCTATGTTTTCTTAAGGTTGGTTAGAATTGGTATTGCTATAGTAGTCGATCTAGACTACAACCAGTCTTGAATTAAAAAGAAAAAAGGATGAAAAATTGAAGAGAAGAAGAGAAGAGAGGAAGAAAAGAAGTACACGAAGAGAGTTTCAGAAAAGGGAGAGAGTAGGTCATAATTTCTGCCGACCCTCTCTTAGTATTTATAACTATTGACTAACTGTAAAAGGGCTGAATTGCCCTTATTGCTTACATGGCAAATAGAATAAGAAATAACTAATAATAAAGCTGAAATAACTAATTGAAATAACTACCAACTAACACTGTCATATCTAACAGAAATATTGCTGCCATACGAACACTGTGGGGACCACATCAGTGGGGTCCACATCAGTGTTCTTTACACTCCCCCTCAAATTGGGAATATAT
The DNA here is from genome assembly GCF_000365185.1 of Nelumbo nucifera. Next base: position 1,372,617 of record NW_010729144.1, on the reverse strand, counting down.
ATTTGTCATTCCCAACTTGCATAGATCTGCCTCTAACTTCTTCCTTGGAACAGCCTTGGTGAGAAAATCTGTAAGTTGCATGCTAGAGGTGATATACGGAAGACACACTTCTTGAGATGAAGCCCTTTCTCTGACAAAATGTCAGTTTACTTCAATATGCTTAGTTCGGTCATGCTGTACCGGATTATGAGCTATATTAATAACAGCCTGATTATCACAATACAACATTAAGGGCTTTTCATAAGCAATACCCAATTCCTCAAATAGTGATTTCAACCATAGGATTTCAGCCACACCATTAGCCATGGACCTGTATTTAGCTTCTGCACTAGAACGAGAAACAACACTTTTCTTCTTACTCCTCTAGGAGACCAGGTTACCTCCTACAAAAGCACAATATTCAGAGGTAGACCTTTTATCATCAGTACTCCCAGCCCAATCAACATCTGTATAAACCTCTATCTTCATGTGATTATTATTCTTGAATAGTATACCTCTACCTGAGCACCTCTTCAAATATGCTAATATCCTCTCAACTGCAAGTAAGTGAGTAGTCCTAGGAGAGTGCATATACTGACYRACAACGCTGACCGCATAACTGATGTCCGGTCGTGTGAGACAAAGATAGAGGAGTTTTCCAACTAATCGTTGGAACATAGCTTTATCTTCAAGTGGCTCTCCACCCTTTGCACTAATCTTGTGATTCTGTTCAATAGGTGTATCTGCAGGCTTAACACCTAACTTTCCAGTTTCTTCCAACAAATCTAGAACATACTTTCTTTGGGAAACACAAATCCCATGTTTAGATCTAGATACCTCAATACCCAAGAAGTATCGTAGCTCTCCCAGATCTTTCACCTCAAATTCTTGATGAAGGAGTTGTTTGAGAGGCTCAATCTCACCATTATCATTCACTGTCACTACAATATCATCCACGTATACAGCAAGCAAGGTCAAGGAAGAATCCACTCTCTTAATGAACAATGTATGGTTTGATTGGGCCTGTACATAGCCAAACCTTTCAAGGGCTTGTCTGAATCTATCAAACCAAGCTCTAGGGGATTGTTTTAGTCCATAAAACGCTTTATTCAACCGGCAAACCCTCTTTCCTGTGTCTGCATCATAAAATCCAGGAGGCAACTGCATGTAGACTTCTTCCTGCTAGTCTCCACTGAGGAAGGCATTTTTGACATCCATTTGGAACAAGGGCCAAGAGTAACTGGCTGCAAGGGACAATAAAACTCTAATAGTGGTCTTCTTTACTACTGGAGCAAAAGTCTCTAAGTAGTCCATACCATAAGTCCGAGTAAATGCCTTTGCAACTAACCGAGCCTTATACCTTTCAATGGAACCATCAACATTATGTTTCACAGTAAATACCCATCTACATCCAACCGGTTTCTTCCCTTTAGGCTGGTCAACTAGCTCCCAAGTATTATTCCTCAGAAAAGCATCCATTTCAACCTTCATTGCATCTTTCCATTTCAACCTCTTGCACTGTTATGGGGATAGGAATATCAGCAATAGATGTGAGGAAGGACCTGTAAGATGGGGACAAGTGATCATAGGACAAGAATTGGGAAATGCAGTGGGCTGTGGATGTGGTGCAATGCCGTTTTCCTTTACAGATTGCAATGGGGAGGTCAAGGTCATCCAAAGGAGGTAAGGGCTCAACAGTGGAAGGTATCTCAGTGGAACCCGAATCCGATAAAGGAACTGTAGTACCTGGATCTGGATCCGCAGAAGGAACTGGGGCTGGCCTGGATTGCTGATGACCGAAATCAACCTGCCTCCATCGCCCGTGATAGACTCTCAAATCCCAGCACCTCTGACACCCCTCCCCATTACATCCTTCATCACTCAATGGAACAGGTAAAGGAACTTCTAATGAGTTAACCCCACACTCACTACTCTCCCCCTGAGGAGAAACCCTAGGATAATAGGGTACATCCTCGAAGAAAGTAACATCCATAGAGACAAATCTTTTCCCAGAAGTGGGTTTATAGCAGCAATATCCCTTTTGAGTTTGTGCATAACCGAGAAAAATACATTTGGAGGCCTTAGGATCAAATTTGGAACGATGAGGTCCAAGAATCTGAACAAAGCAAGTACAACCAAAGGTTTTAAGGGGAACAGTAAACAAGTCTTTATCAGGGTATAGGAGGGTAAATGGAGGCTTCATGTCAAGAACCCGTGAAGGAACTCGATTAATGAGATACACTACTGTAAGAATAGAATCTCCCCAGAAACGAATAGGCACATTGTAGTTAAACATGATGCTTTCGGCCACCTCCAATATGTGCCTATTCTTCCTCTCAGCAACCCCATTTTGCTGTGGTGTATGAGGACAAGTACTTTGGTGGATAATCCCATGGTCAAGCAAATAGGAGGCTAATTGGTTGGCAAAGTATTCTTTCGCATTATCGGATCTGAAGATTTTGATTTTGACCCCAAATTGGGTTTAAATCATCTGATGAAAGATCCGGGTCAAAGTAGGAACTTCATCTCGAGAACACATAAGGTAAACCCAAGAAAACCGGGTATAGTCATCAACAAACAACAAGAAATATCTGTACCCCCATAGCAGTGATGTGATAAGGACCCCAAACATTGGTATGCACAATATCAAAATGATTATTACTTCTTTTATTACTCAATGAATAAGATGTTCTAGAATGCTTTGCAAGCTCACAACTCTCACATCTCAAATTGGACATCTGAACAGACTCAAATAAATCAGGAAACAAACTCTTCAAAGACTAAAAAGATAAATGACCCAACTGATTATGCCAAAGCATAACCTAACTAATAGACTGAGAAACAAAAGACTTCCTATTTTCACTATCTTCCCAATGTGAACTCTCTCCAAGCAGATAGATCCCATTCGTGTCACGGCCAGTCCCAATCACCTTCCTTGTCTCCAAGTCCTGAAAAACACATTGGTCAGGGAAAAAGGTTACTGAACAATTATGATGTTTTGTAATGCTATTGACTAAAGGCAAATTAGTATTAAGCTTAGGAACATGCAAAACTGAAGATAAGGATATGGCATTAGACAACTTGATGTCTCCCTTGCTAGAAATGGGAACAAGGGAACCATCAACAATGGACACCTTATCTCTGCCTGAAGATAAGTGATAGGTAGTGAATAGTGATGGCAAGCCAGTCATATGGTTAGATGCACCTGAGTCTATTACCCAACAATGTTCAGTGTTACCTGGAGCTGAAGCATGATAAGCTGAGGCCCGAGTACCTAAATGAGCAAAAGCTGATGTGGGAGCTGATGGTGGCTAAGATGATTGAGCTGAATTGCCAACTTCCTTTTCCAACTGAGTCAGGGCAGCCAGGACAGCAGCTAGGGTGTCTAGGGGTGTGTCTTTTGTGCCTGATGAAGAGGCACAATCAGTATTAACAGCCATATTAGCATTACCCCTTTTGTTCCTGAGTTTTGCTGGGACTAAAGGAGGGTGCAACTTAAAACAGGTGTCTTTAGTATGCTTGGGTTTCTTGCAATGTTCACATACTAGATCTCGCTTGTCTTCCTTTTTTATATCCCTCTCCGTATCATCCCCGGACTTAGGTTTGACTGCTGCCAAGGCTGGTGGGAAGGGATGATGCTGCATCATAACCTTTCTCCTAGTCTCTTCACTATGCACTAAGGAGTAGGCTTCTGATAGGGTCACATTGTCTCTTGTCAGTAGTTGCTGTCTCATAATATCATACTCAGGATTTAGACCAGCTAGGAACTCAAAAACCCTATTAGTCTCAACTTGTTTTCTATGAGTCTGTGCATCCTTCTGACTTTCCCACTCAAGTGTTTCTAGGTGGTCAATTTTATGCCACAAAGATTTCAGTGTAGAGAAGTAAACGGAGACTGGTTTCTCTCATTGCTTAAGGTTGTTAACCTTACATTTCAGTTCATAAGCCTTAGCAACATTAAGGGGTTGGGGAGTAGGTCTCTTTCATGACATTCTAGATTTCCTTAGCTGTTTTTGCCCACAAATAGTTCCGGATGATATGTGGCTGCATAGAGTTGCACAGCCACGTCATAACCAAATAGTTCACCTTAGTTGGTTCTTTCACATCTTCCAACAAGTAGCTCAGTTTTCCCCTACCCCCAATGGTCATCATGGCCGATTGAGCCCATTCTAGGTAGTTTGATCCATCAAACTTAATTGTTGTAATCTGAAAGGTATTCTCAAACATGTTACCAAAATTGCTAGTCCCAAAAACACCTTCCCCTTGACTCTTGAACTCCATTCTTGATCAAGAATTAATAAAAAAAAAACTTTTTTAATTACTGTAATAGGAGAAACAGCACCCAAACAGCTTATAACAACCGGCCTAGTTCTTCCAAAGAACACAAAAAACAGAATTCTGAATGAAACTAGTTCAAATTCTGATCTGAAACAAACAACAGTTCTGAATTTTAGGGTTTTCTCTCAAAACCCTAAAGAAAACACAAAAATTCTGAAGCCGCACCTCTCAGACTAAACCAAGATTATCTTTTCTGAACAGAATCACAAGAAAAAGCTTACTTTATGAAAAAATCTCTAGCCGCCACCTGCTGGTTGATGCAAAACCCTAATCTTGAGGATCCGAAGCTTCTTCTGATTCTTCCTGACTACTGGAACTCTCCTAAACTTTACAATCTCTTTAGTAGCAGCTGCACACTACCAGTAACCTCCAAGAATCAGCCGATCCTCTTTCCTTGTTGAAAAACTTCCAAACCTAGGTGGTTCTCATGTAGTCGGCCTAATCAGACTAGCAGAGCTCCTAGGTCAGCTCTGATACCAAGTAGTCGATCTAGACTACAATAAGTCTTGAATTAAAAAGAAAAAAGGATGAAAAATTGAAGAGAGGAAGTGAAGAGAGGAAGAAAAGAAGTACACGAAGAGAGTTTCAGAAAAGAGAGAGAGTAGGTCATAATTTCTGCCGACCCTCTCTTAGTATTTATAACTATTGGCCAACTGTAAAAGGGCTGAATTGCCCTTATTGCTTACATGGCAAATAGAATAAGAAATAACTAATAATAAAGCTGAAATAACTACCAACTAACATTGTCATATCTAACAGAAATATTGCTGCCATACGAACACTGTGGGGACCACATCAGTGTTCTTTACAGCTATAATAGCAGAATGTTTGTTCTGCTTCAAGGTTTAGACTTCTGCACCTTCTAGGATGTCAAGAACTGTGAATAGAAGGTGGTTGTTAGATTGTTATGCGTTAGATAAATTGAGAGGAAGAAGTCCCTTGTCAATTGTGATACCTAATTAGAAAAGCAAAGTTCTGGCTTCATCAGTGAATATCTCATTCTCCTGGACTAAAATAGCAGCCAAATGAGCTGGCTGATAATCTGGCCAAATCAGGAGTAATGTGGGAAGTCTGTGTAGGGAAGACATATGCCTTAAGGGGTGGGTGAAGGGATGTGATGTTTTTCTCTATTTCGGGGATGTTTTCTGGGAAGACAGAGGTTTGATTTGAGAAGGGGCTTTATTTCTTTTGTATTTGATTTGCTGCTGCTCATTGTATGATTTCCACTGAAGGGATGTGATGTTTTTCTCTATTTTGGGGATGTTTTCTGGGAAGACAGAGGTTTGATTTGAGAAGGGACTTTTATTTCTTTTGTATTTGATTTGCTACTGTTCATTGTATGAGATATCCACTGATTATCAGCAAAAGGATTGATATTGATTTGATGAAGTAAAAATGTACATATGTTTTATTTTCTATGGTTTTATTTCTATATAATATTTCTTATGCATTTCTCATTTTTAGTTGATTTTATTTGAAGATTAGTGTTGGGCCGGAAACTACTTGCACTTTTGTCCTGTTTCATGTAATGGATGCTCTGATTGCTTCATCTAGTTTTAACATTTTGGTAGCGTCTTTTATATGTTTAGTTGGTTTGCATCTAAAGGTCATAATGGTTTCTATTTATCAAAAGAAAAAAAGTCACAATGGTTTCTAAAATGTCACAACATATCAACAATTCAATACATGTTCTTTCAACAAGTTTAAGAGCATAGAGTCAGAGTTGTTACTTCTGCTCTTGTTTCCCTTCCTTGTTTCATTTATTCTTTTTTTTTTTTGCAGAAACTCAAGAGTCTAAGAAGTTTAGGTGTGGGCAACTCGGGAAAGATCCAACTGTGGAGACAAGCTTTTTGCCAGACAGGTATTGAACTTTTTTGTGTGCAGTTGGTATGGACCAAAAATTTGGTTTTTCTATCTCTTGGACCTGGGATTAATCTGAAAACCTAGGTGTGCTGAGGATAATCAGTGAGAGAGAAGCAGAGGAACAAGCAGAGCGAGAAAGGTTGCGGAAGCAATGGCTTCGTGAGCAGGAACAGATTCGAAGTAATTGTGCACTCTAATCCTGTTTAAATCTAATTAAAAATGAAAAATGCATTTTTCTCTAAAATTTTTATTTTATTTTAGATGAACCCCTTGAAATTACTTACAGCTACTGGGATGGAGCAGGCCATAGGCGAGTAATCCAGGTTAATGAGAACTTTCTTTTCTTATCTGTGATTGATTTGCTGATTTGCCTTTTATCATCTGGTTTTCTTTATGGTAACTATTTCTGATCTTCAGGTACGCAAAGGTGATACTATTGGAGAGTTTCTCCGGGCTGTTCAGCAGCAACTTGCACCAGAGTTTCGAGAGGTCCGAACAACCTCGGTGGAGAATTTGCTTTATGTTAAGGAAGATTTGATCATCCCTCATGTGAGTCCATTTTAAAATCAATTTTTGTGGGCATTTATGCTTTGAACAAGTGCTTAACTAATTTGAATCCACCTGTTTTCTTGTTGTCTTGGATGTTCAGCAACACAGTTTTTATGAACTTATCATCAACAAAGCAAGGGGCAAAAGTGGACCGGTAATGCTCAACTTGATTGGTAATTTTTATATGAAGTAGTCTTTCTCTTGTTTTTGCTTTACAGTCTTCTTTAGAAGCTTCCTGTATGATTTTGCACCTAAAAAGATTCAGTTTTTCTAATGCCTGTTTGGTAGATTTAGCAAATACAATGATACAATTCTATCTTTGCCAAGAAAGTTAAATGCGTGGAGGATATTTGGTTGGGAGAGGGGCCACTGTATATTCTATATCCTTGACTGCTCCATCTTCTATTATGAAAGCAAACTCATTCCTGATTTGGTTTTCTTTTCTCCCATGGGTTGTGGGATCTTAGGGATTGTGAGATTGATGTGATGATTTATCAAAGATGATTTCCTCCACTATTCTGGGATGAATTTAGCTATAGATTGGGAACCCTTTGGGTTCTTTTGATGATCCTATTGTATGAAATCTTGAATAATTTTTCTGGGAAATGACCTAAAAATTAGTGTTCTAATAAAGAAAAAACTGTTTTCCTCTCACTTGTGTGCTGTAAGGTGAATGGTGATAATGCCACCACCTCATCCTCTCTTTTTCCTTAACGAGCCATGTGGATTACTTTCTCCCTTTCATTGGGTCCACATGTAGATATTTGATCTCTTTGGTGCTAACATTTCTCTCCACAAGAAATAAAAAAACCTGTCAACCTATGATTAGAGGGAACTCCTTACAAATGAAGTGGTATATTGGCATGTATGAGCTGAAAGAAACCCAAGAATATCCAATGATAAGATGAAAATGTCAACAATTTCATAGGCTTAGCAACCATAAGACAGGACTCAGGGTTTTCCATGGATGCTATTATTAGGATGTGGCTATCAATGTTAATGTATACCTCTCATAGAAGCCTGATTGTTGCTTTTGGTGACCTGGGTCTTCTGGGGTGGAAGGGTTAGAGGTGATGCACGGAATATTTTGTTTGTCTACTAGAGTCCATAGGTAAGGGGATTTTCCTAGAGAAGAAACCCTCTCTACTACAAGTTTGAGGCTTGGTTCCTCTTTAGTGGCCAAAAAGGTGCAGGTAGAGTGGCAAGAAATTTCTAGGAATTTAGTGGCGGGATTTCTCATTTGATTACCATGGACTTTATGATACTGATTGTGGGTGGAGCTTTGGCTGCTCATGTGAGAAGCTTGTTTAGGTTATTTTTTAATGATTATGACAGTTTAAGTTACCACTACATTATGAACCAATATGGATCAGATCCTTATTCCAAACTTTTCAGACGCACTAACATGTGGATCCTATACAATCAACTTATACCAGATATTACAGTCGGAACCTGGATTATCTAATGCAATAATAGAATAATGTGCAGTATGTTTTGAACAAGGATGATGTAAGAATAGCAAAATAGTTGTTGCATGCCTACAAAGATGTTGAAGCAGTAGATTTATGCTGCTTATTTCTGAGGATGATCACAATAACTGCCATATCATCATGATACTTTCTCTCTCAGCAGGAATACTCATCATCTCTAATGCTTCACATTTTCATCCGCCCTCAAAACAAGTTACTCAACCAGATGCTTTTCAGGATCACGAAAAGGGGTTATCTTAGATAAACGGATGAACAAGTTGCACAGCTTCATCATGCTGAAAATGTGAAACGGGCCATCATTCCCCAAAATAACAAACTGATCATTCTATGTCACTCTGTGACTCTTGGTTAATGGAGGAGTATATACATGAGGAGGAGCACATAAATTTTGAACTCAAAGGATACTGAACAGTTAAGAGACTAGGTAAGTTTATTGATAGACACAAGGGAATTTGGGTACATAAAAGATAAAATGTAATGTAATGTCAGAATTAAGAGACACATTACCAGTATTAGTGATGGACGAAGTAGTACTATTATCTAGGGTAACACTCAAAGAAACGGAAGGAGAAGATATAGACATATGTGGATCTGAAGATTCAATCATATGATCTGAAGCTTTGAAATCCAAGGTGTAGATTACTAGGTTTAGAACTGGAGACAAGCCAAGCTGTACCTGATTTAGCAAAGATGGCTATAGTGTTGGAAGAAGACAAGTGACAAAGCCTCTCATACTCACGTGTGATAGAGACTAGCTCCTTGTCCTTACCCACACCTGAAGTAGATGACTCAACACTAGATGCAGTATTACCAAGATCCTTCCATGGGACAAGACAAGCTGTACCTGATTTAGCAAAAGTGGCTATAGTGTTTGAAGAAGACAACTGACAAAGCCTCTCATACTCACGTGTGATAGAGACTAGCTCCTTGTCCTTTCCAACACTTGAAGTAGACAGCTCAACACTAGATGCACTATTACCAAGATCCTTTTCCATGGTAGTGTGGTTAGCCCAATTAGATGGTGGGCCATATAAATCATATCAGAAGTTAAATGTTTGACCCTCACGATTAGTGATTTAAAAGGTGCACGTTAGGTGTGCCTAGGCACATTTTAGGGTATGTGCCTTGCCGAGGTCCCAAGTGCAATACTTTCAAAAGGCACATGCTTGGTGCACCTTGCGTTTTAGCCCAGGTTTGTGCCTTTTGAAAATTTGTGCATTTTTTCTGTTTTTTTATGGTTGGCAGTTGGGTTGGGGGCTCTACCCTTGGACCCCTAACCAAGCCCCTCGAGGCAAAGCCCAAACAAGTTCATTTCAGGGTCTTAAATTCTTAATCCCTATAAAAAGTCTTAATAACTTGTGTCCTTTAAAAATATCTTTTATTAGGATGAATGGATGAGCAACAATAGCAAATATGGGGTTTTTGGAGCTTCGGTGAGCAAGCGAAGCGAGTGAACAAGGAGTAGCTCCTTGTCCTTACCAACACTGGAATCAACATATTCCCCAATGAACACTACCAGCACTATGTGGCTTTAAAGAGATAGTTTCCGTGTCACATTTCCAATGTCACTTCCATGGGTAGTGGCATGAAGTTTTATTGGAATCAACATATTCCTCAATGAACACTAGCAACACTATGTGGAGTACAATATTGTAGATATGTGGAGTAACAGTGTTATTGCTGCCAAACTTACATGATTACCACTTTGAGCTAGCTCAGTATTCATTTCAAACATGAAGTTAAATATTAGTTTTTGTTTGTGTAATAGATCATTTGGTTGATATATTACAACCATTTACATTTTCTATGCGTTTAAAATTTGCTTTAACTCATTCTATCATGAAGCTCTGAATCTTAAGGTTTACATGACAACTTCAGAATGTATTCTTTTGTCTATAACCTTAGTTTCTTAGCTTTGTCTAATGATTTGTAACAAGATAATAATTTAAAAAAGGTGTGCCTATGCTTCTTTTATCATATATTTTGCATATTTTACAATGTTTCCACCATGTCTATAATTTTTACAATATTTTTGACATTTCTGACATGTTTCTTATATTTGGACGACTGACATTTCCATTCACACCGACATTTTAAACCGTGGTCTTGTCTAGAGTACAACTGTTTGGCATCCCCCAAATCTCCTTAGCTGTGTTCAGAAACATAAGGCTAACACTAATTTGATTTTCCATACTATTCCAAAGAGATATCATGATCTGTGCATTCTTCTGTACCATTCATTTTACCCATGAGACCCACTCTTTGGCTTGTCTTCCTTAATGTATCAGTTTGCCTCTTTCAATCAATGAAACTTGAACTGATTTAGCCCATGGTACATAATTTGTACCATTGAGCTTGACAGTTGTCAATTGGAAATTTATGAAGTCTGATTACAACATAACAACAGATTTGGAACCACTAGTTGATGTAGCCATAGGTTTGAAAATACTCTGCTTGCCTTCTCAGTAGTCAACTATTCATAAAAATGTTCTTTCACCAAGTAACCACTGGACCCAATTTTCAGCATAGAAAATATCAAAAAGCAAACATTTAGTAATTCAAACCACCAGCTGACTCACTGCTCACACAACTAAGCTTCTTCCACTCTACAATACACCATTTACTTGCCACAACTTGCCATACAACTGCTGCAACCAACCAAATATCAAAAAACTTCCCCTCTTTGAATCTCTGAGTAGAGGGTTTCAGGAAATCACCAAAACTCACCACTTTCTGCAACTTGAGGTATGTGAAAGCTAAACTACTGTAGCCGAAGTAGCAGAAAGGAGAAGAAGAAGAAGAGATGCTGGAATGTCGAACTGACCTAGCCAGTCGACCATGTTATTATTTATATTTGAATGTAGTACAAGATACAAGTAATTACTGGAATGCCCCTGATTAGTGATGGGACACCCAGTAACTTAAAACATTAAACAGGCTTAGGCCCATTAACACAGGCCCAGTTACAGGATAGCTTGAACTTAAGTATGG
>NW_010729144.1:1342904-1356867 GCF_000365185.1 Nelumbo nucifera | reverse complement strand
CTGCAGCAACCCAGAAAAGGAAGAGAGAAGATGAAAAGACAGCAAGAGAAGAGAGTGTGCGCCGGCTGAAACCAGGAAGAAGCTAATGCTCTGATTACCATGAAAACTAAACTATTATAGCCGAAGTAGCAAAAAGGAGAAGAAGAAGAAGAGATGCTGGAATGTCGAACTGATCTAGCCAGTTGACCATGTTATTATTTATATTTGAATGTAGTACAAGATACAAGTAATTACTGGAATGCCCTAGATTAGTGATGGGACACCCAGTAACTTAAAACATTAAACAGGCTTAGGCCCATTAACACAGGCCCAGTTACAGGATAGCTTGAACTTAAGTATGGGCTAATAAGAACTCTTATCAGCCGAACACTCATATAAAGAGACATCATTCAACATTCTAACAGTATGGAAACCTCCTTTCTTAGAGGATGATCAATCCTATTCAGTCCTTTTCTCCTCCTTGATGAGTGGAACTATAGGTGAAACTTAGTTTGGTGTCAAAGCAGGATCAGTTCAATCCTTGTGATACCATGTGATTTATTAGGTTAAAACAGAATAAACAAGAAAGAGAAAAGGGAAAATATTTCTGCCATGAAGAAGAAAAGAAGAAAAGAAGAAGTAGAAGGAAAGGGAAGAAGAGAATGGCACTTCTGAACCCTTGAATATGAAATAAGTTCTCTCAATGTATATAAGAAGACCAAGAAGAAGAAAACACAAGATAATTAAGTTGATAATTTAGAGGGAGAGGGAGGGAGGGACTTTCTGAATCCTTGAACTTCAAATAAGTTCTCTCCTAAGTATATAAGAAGATCAAGAAGATGAAAACAAAAGATAGAAGGAGAGGGGGGGGACTTGTTCTGAACCTTTGAACATCAAATAAGTTCTCTCCAAAGTGTCTAAGAAGATCAAGAAGAAGATAACACAAGATAACTTAGTTGGGGGGGGAGGGGGTGGAGGGGGGAGGGACTTATTCTGGACTTCAAGTATGAGGAATTAGTTTTATTTAATTATTTCTTTGGAATGATGCGAGTTGTAGTGGGTTGGTTTTGGTCTGTTAATGGTCCATACAAGACTTTTGGATGTAGCCTGCAGGAGTATACTGGTTTCCTTCATTTTGACCTTCCTCGAGCCCCTCGAGTGTTCTTTCTTTTTCCTTCCACTGCATTAACAAAAAGTTCTGAATGATGCTGCTGATAAGAAATATTTTCGTTCTGTTTATTAAGGAAATTCTTTGTCTGTTTTGTTACTGACACCCCCCCCCCCCCCCGAAAAAAAAAAGAGAAAAGAAAAGGAAAAAATCCTCTTTGATACATGTTTCTTTTCCCTTCTGTTTCACACAGCTTTTCCATTTTGATGTACACGAGGATGTGCGTACAATTGCTGATGCAACAATAGAGAAGGATGAGGTATTTTTCTTTTCCTTTCTCCTTTTAAGATTCTTTTTGTGGTTTTGTTTTTGGTAGAACTTGGGTTAACGTGGACCCACAAAACATTACAAGAAAACAATGAGACCAGTTGCTTTATTAGTTCACAGTTCTTGTAACTTAGCTACATTTGTTGTGCTTTCTATGAAATTTAATTGGAGCATCATATCAACTTCTAAGTTTTGTTTTTTCTTGGCAAGTTTTGAGTCTTACCTGTGTTTTTGTTTACCCTTTCAATGGCCTTTCACATTCTAATCTCTGGCTACTTAAAACACTTTACATGGGCCGAGATCTTGTAGAGAAGTGTTGGGTTTATTTTCTTTGGCAGATGCAAATATGTGGTCAATCGATTTGATTTGGAAAGACCACAAACCTAGGCAATGTCCCATGAGGACCTGACAATATTTAAGGATCAACTCTTCAGTTTGGTCCTACCTGCAAAACAGAGGACTTGTGATGATAGAATTGAATGGCACCTGTCACTATCTATGATATTAGAGTTACATCATGGGGAGCATAGTTGTCAAGGCATTGCCTAGGCGACTAGGCACCCTTGGCTGGAACCTGGTGATGTATAAGAAAGCAGTACAAGAATTATGTCAAAGCAATGGTTGGCACGATTGTGCATGAAGTACGTTCCTGAAAATAGTGCAAAAGCCATGTAAAATCATGTGAAAATCATGCCACTGCTGAAAGTTGGTTAACATACCTGAAGGATGGGAGAAGTAAATCACTTTGAGCTGTAGCATGATGGAGAGAAGAGGTTAGTCATTAGAGATAATGTAGTAGCAATGTAAATCAAATGTGAATATAATGAAGGTCTGTTGCTTGTATGAGGGATGTCATTGGTGCAGTCCCTGAGTATGGTTTCTGGACTGTTGTGATTGGCCCTCATCCTCTGGATTGTTGATCTTGATCTAAATATACTTAACTGTGAACTGCAGTACTATTTAGACAAAAAGGCGTAATGGCTATAGCTATACTTACGCTGCTTCGAAGGTTATCTACTATTGTATCCAGCCGAATATTGCTTAAGATACTTTGCTGGATAGTTTATGAGAAAACCAAGAAGTGTGTTGACACATCAAGACTGGGGGTTCTGACTTTTAAATAGGAAGGTTACCTTTTGTGCGAGAATACTTGAACTGTATGCAGTTTGCAAGAGAATCTGGGTTGCATGCGCATGGTTCATAGAAAGAGTAACCATATATTGAATATTAAAACCAAGTTGTGGTGAACTACAATTCAACAACTAAGTAGGCGGTAAAATTGGTAAAGCAGGAAAACATGGCCATAGCCAAAGATGTGTTCAGAATTACTTGAAAATATTACAAATGAATCCTAATATACTTAAGGTTTGCTGAAAATATGTCTCTTGGAAAGGATAAATCTACACTAGAAGATACAAGCTTGCTGTTGGGAAATTGTGCTAAGGTGCTTAATGATCTATAGTAGGTGGAGCCGTAATATGATAGTGACTGATGTAAAAGATGAATTAAACCCAATGTGAAAGGGCAGCTTAGTGCACAAGGCTCCCGCCAATGTGGGCTCTGGGGAGGGACAGATTGATGCAGCCTTACCCATGCAGATACACAGAGAGGCTATTTCTAAGACAAAATAACGTGCAACTGTTTCTTTTCTTAATTAAGCTTTGAATTAAAAGTGGAGTTGTAAGTTTTATGAAAGTAAGAAAGTAACAATATGCACATAAAGAAACTTTGTCATTCACATTGGCCTGTGTATCTGAAAAAGGGTATCTAAATATTCTAGATGATGCTCATGAAATGATGAGAAGGAAATGTTGAAAATTCAGGATGTAAGAAAAAGCTGCTGAAATGGTATATTCTGTAATTAAGTCAAGAAAAAAGTTATCTGAAACCTGAGTTCGTGGCCTTCACTATGGCACTCAAACCAGAAGAGCAGAAAGCTAGATTCAAAACTAAAAGTTAGAACAATTCGTCTAGCTAAGATGTTACGAAAGTTGGGGTAGAAACTCATAGTATTCTGTAATTAGTTCAGGTAGTTGTTGGCCAATCATTTATGGGTTGAAGTTCCATGATAAGAGTCTGTAGTATTCAAAACCCTTGAAGTCAGAATGCATGAACTACAATACTTAGTCATATGCGTAGCCTAATCATGCAAAAAGAAATCTTTAGTAAAGACTAGAATAGATGTGAGCCTTGGGAGTAAACTGTAATTACCCCTTAAATTGTGTTCAAAGTGACTGCTATTGGCCTTAGCATGATTGAAAATAAGTGTACGTAAGATGAATATGTAACTATGCTGAAAGTCTATTCAAAACAAGCTATGTATGAACTGAAACATATTTGAAGATGAAAAATATCCGAAGTAGGCTGTGAATATGCCCAAACTATATTCAAGATAAATGGCGATGAGCTAGAATATGCTATTAAAGGTGAATAAGGTAAATATGGTACCAGCAGTAAATATGGTAGCTGAGAGGGACAATATGAGGCTGAAGTACCAAATATGTGATCGGCAAGAAACTCACAGCTTCCGCATAAATAAAAGACACATTGAAAAGAGTATTTGAGTGGAAGCTGCATTTTTCCATATTCTGTCTCATCCATGTTGATTTTCCACATACCTTAAAAACAAGTCATTCAGAGGTAAATGATGAAAGTTATCTTAGCTCTCGAAAGTTGAAAACAATGTGTCTTTGAAGGTCACTTTTGGACCAGCCTAAGGCAATGCTTATGACTTTTGAAAGAGTTTGTTTTGAAAGAAATGCTTATGACTTTTGAAAGAGTTTGTTTTAAATGCATTAGGAGGGAAACCCAAGGCAGAATGTTGTAACTCAAAGTCTTACTTTTGAAAGTAGGGGGGGGGGATTTAAGGGACTGTCCGAGTTGGTGCAGCTGCCTTTGACCTCTAGTTCCATAGTTCAGGGTCCATGAAGTTTAATTCGTTTCTGAAGGGGAGGAGATCTCATCATGGATGAAACGTCTATCAATGGGAAGATTAACTAGAGCATTTGTGAGGAATTTATACCTCATTTATGAAACCGTACACAATACTTGAAGAGTTTAGAATGGGTGTTGGCAAGTATTGTTTGTTGTGCTGATTCCTCATCAGGTCATGATAATTGACATAATCAGGTCTTTAGGTGCCAAGTGATGGTTGAAGGCACAATTGGGTGGTCGTTGGCTACAACAATAGCTCTTGTGATGAAATTCCAATCTGATTAGCAACAGTGATTTGAACCAAGGAAAGGTCACTGTTGGTCTTTGCTATTCCATTTTTCTCAATCAGAGTTAAGTCTGATGTTATCAGTTCAATCTTCTCTTGGTATCTGGTGCTCGATCTGGAAGAGGACCTTCAAAAGTGGGCAAGGGGGCTGGATCCGGGACTGGAAATTATGGGAGATGATTTTTGATTCCATGAGAGGAAATCGAGTTGCTGTCGCCATTGTTTTAGGGAAATGATAGCAAGATCAAGTCTTGAAGCTCTGAATGTGGTGATGGTGGATCAAGAGGCAGATGTTACTGCAACATTTGCAAGTTGGAGGTCAGTGGTGAAAACCACTGAGAGAGGAACACCAACAAGCAAGAGGGTTTCAGTGGTGCCATTTTCCTCAAAGATTGGGGCCTGAGCCAGAGATTCTTGTTGTAGGAGCATGGTTGTGGCAGCCGTGGTCGACTCTGAAAGTCTAAGGAGAAATGGGTTGGGGCTGATGGAAGAGGCTAGATCCCTGATGGGGCTGTACTATGTACTCTCTGGAGAGGGACCACTGTGCTATAGTACTTGCTGTAGGCCCTTCATATTGAAAGAGAAAATAGAGAAAGAAAAGGAGAGGAAGAAAAGAGTGAAAATAACTGGTGTGAATCAATCTTGGATCCCATACCAAATTATTAGTGTTAAAATTGATAGGGTCAAATGGCCAATAAGCCCCTGATTACATTACACAATGGAAATGACATAGGTACCCTTGGTGCCAACTGTTGCAGAATGACATTGACCCAAAGATGAATGGACAATTATAATGAATTAAAGACCAATTCCAATGATGATAGGCTTAATACATTAGCCAATTCATGTTCCTCAAATCACTTGTTTGCACAAGATAACGACAGAAGTTGGCCTGGGAGCAAGACATACAAGAAGAGCTAACCTTCATAGATGCAGTTTTCATCTTTCCTGCTGTGATATAGTGGGAAATTTTTATCTTTATTCGATCTCTTACTGAAATATAATGCATTGGAGTTTCAGTTTGGGGCATCTCTTGAGCAGAAGTCTTAATTGTTCCCACTGCAGTCTTAAGTTTCCATTGCGTATTTTTAATATTAGCCCTACTTATCTTTAAAACCTTTTAACCATAACCTGAGAAAAAATGTAGAGCAGCTTAATTGTAACTCTGTATTTAACCCAAAACTGTTGGTTAAATCTTATTTGCACTCTCACATGGCAGGTTTGAGTGAACATGTTCTACTGCCTCATTCTCTCCCTAATGGCTTGTTTAAACACGATTCCTGCCACTTGGCCAAAGGGTCGAGTTGAAGAATTTCAGATTGAACAGATTGGAAGAGAATGAGACAATTGAATGTTTTTCTGCCTGCTGCCATGTGTTGAAAAACAATTTAATGCAACACATTGTGCATGCGTGTCACATTTTATGCTTGCAATTTTACACTTTTTTGTTTTCTTGCAGTCCCATGCTGGGAAAGTTGTCGAGAGGCATTGGTATGAGAAGAACAAGCACATCTTCCCTGCTTCAAGATGGGAGGTATGTTGTGTGTGTGTGCCCCCGCACGTGCGGGTGCTTGTTCGCATTCATGCACATCAATGTGGCCTCGCCCCCGCACGTGCGGGTGTGCTTGTTCACATTCATGCACATCAATGTGACCTCTTCATTCATGCAATACAAGCCTGCACTCCTGGCTATCTGATAGAAATATATGGTTCATATGCTAATCATATGCAAAGAAAACTATTATTGCCAATCGAGGGCTTGCTCGTTGGCGTGTTAGCTGGGTTGTCCCAGCATTGACACGGAATCAAGTCCCGCAACCAGCACTTTGGGGAAAAAAGGGTAAAAGGGGAAAGCGATTGCTGACTAACCAAAAAAAACACTATTATTTGACTGGGCTGATCTGGGATTTTGACTGAAGATGGCAATCATTACTTGGACTCTTGAATTTGTATTTGTGCTATCATTTAATAAGCGGCCCAATTGTGAAGATTTTATATCATGTGTAAAGAACTTTTTTGCATGCTCGTGTTAGAACTTTGCTGAAAGAACAGGATAAATTCCAGAGCCATGACCTTGTAAAGGGAAACTTAATTGGACACTTACACCCTTAGGTCTCATACAATGACAGTCCTGTTTATGCTTTTAATGTTGTACTTTGCAAGGTTGTGGACCTTGTGGTGATCATGACCTGGGGTTAGATTTTCCCCGCTTGATAAATGACATCATTTTCTTTTAAAAGGTTGGCATTCTAATCATACTTGTTTTCTCACAGATATATGACCCAACGAAGAAATGGGAACGCTATACCATCCATGGCGACTAGTTCAAGCTAGTTACCAGATCTCCATCTTCTGCATTTTTGTTTTTAAAATTTTTATATCCAGTCATATGATCTAAGCAAATATTACATCAGTATACAAGCAAAGTATGTTAATGACAACCTTGTAGATTTGATGCTTTGAAAACTATATGGATAAAAGGGGGTTATGTGTGCGGATTTAGACAGCAAATCCGATGACATCTGGATATCTTATCTTGTGCAGTGTTTATTTTTGTTGGAACAACAAAGGTTGTGTCTATGACAGCTTATGGTTATTTGGAGCATAGAATTCAAATCTTGAACAGTCGTTGTCCCTATGCAGTGTTTATTTTGTCTTTGACTTCCCGCAAATTTGCAAAAAGAAGAAAAAAGGGTAAGTTCATCTTTACAATTTTAGGTGTGTTGGGCAACATGATTTTGTTTTTGAAAACAAAAGCAACTGCCACATCAGCAGAAACAATATAATTTTGCTGATGTGGCAGTTTCTATTTGCAACACGAGCTTTCAGCACTTTGCCCACATTCCCAACAATTAATTGATGTAAGACCCTGTTTTATTTGCAGGAATAGTGTCTGGAGTCGGAATTGGTTGGGTTATTTTGATTCCAACTGTTTGGTTGAGCGGAGTTTGAATTCCATTCCCATTCCTGGTTGAATGGCCATTCTTTCCCCCTTGGGAATGAAATCCCATTCCTACTGATTCTAATTTTCATTCCATTCCTGTTTGAACCAAACAGACTATGGGAATAGATCATTGTGGTTCTGATTCCAATTGCAAATCAAATGGATCATAATAGTCTTCTCCAAATTGTGAAATAGGTAAATGGGCAATTTTGGCATTCTAATAGCGGCAAAAATATAGATATCTTTAATGAACATATGGTATTTAAACCAAATTTATCAACAAATATGTTAATTTTATATAGATGTGCATATCTATGTATGTATCTACATATCTATATATCTGCATATTTATTATATATACTAAGATGGGAAGGGCCTTTCTTAAGATGACGTGGCCTTCTCTCTCCGCAGGAAAAGGTATCCGCACATAAATTTTTTAGTATTGTTCGAATAGATAAGGAATTGAGGTCTGGGGTTGCTATTCCCATGCTTATACTTTGTTGTCTTCCATTCCATTTATTGCTTCAATCACGTATGAAGGCATGGGTTTGTTTTTCGTCTCTCACCAAACTCCATTTCTTCGTTCTTTGTGGAATTGCCTTACTTCTCCACACCAAGGTTCAAAGTATCAATATGTATCGGCTTGTATCGGCTGATACATATCGTTCTGGGACTCTTCTGATATGCCTTTATAGTGGGTGTATCGGGAGTCTGACCAGTTCAGGGGTGGAGGAGCCCTAAACCGGCCCCCCTGAATCGGTTTCAGAAGAAAAGAATAAAAAAAAGTAAAAGAAAATAATATCGATTAATCTGATACACCCTATGAAGGCAATTTTTCACAGCCTCACTCTTTATCTCCCAGTTGATGGTGGAGAGCCAACGTTCAACTTGGAGCGTAAAAGATTGAGAATGGGTTCCCAACAAACCTTTACTGAAGATATCAATTGGTTGATCCGTAGGGGTGATAAACAAACTTTGAGTTATTTAGGCCCCCCTTGCTCCCTTACAACATGAAATTCAATTTGATTTGCTTGGTGTAAGCATCAAATACTGGGTACGTAGGTCGCAGCAAGACTATTGAGAATGGCAGGTGTAAGTGAAAGATGGGGGGTTTAGAAAAGAATTAAATCCCAGATCTTAAAACGGTGGATTTCTTCTCAATTAGACGTCTAAGAGACAAGGTTGGGACCTAGAAAGATATAAAAACACATTGAGATCGATCTTCTATCATCTGGGCGCGCATCTTATTTTTACCCAATCAGCAACAGAGAAGGCAGGTAGGTCAAGAGAAATAGAGGCAATGACATGATGTAAAGAGCCTTTCAAGTAGCATAGAGATCACTTTAAGGCAGCCACAATCATGATCTAAATAATGGGGGGTGATGAAGGAATTAGCATAATTTGTTGATATATAGCAAAAGGATATTTTAAGGTAAATAATAGTGACATATCAGAGGACACCAACAATCTAGCAATATTCTCAAGGGTTAAAGAGTGGTGTAAGAGAGAAGTACTGACAGCCATTGTAGTGGAGATTGGCTTGGCTAAGTCTATGTCAGTCTTGTAAAGAAGCTCGATTATATATTTGTGTTAAGAAGGGTGATCAGAAGCATTCTTGCAACGTAGTTGTAAGATGTTGGATCTATACAAGTATATTGACACAGTTGAACTGATGAACCCAAGTCGAACTGGATTGGTCTGGGTCAGATATGATGCAGATTTTCTTTGTTAGAGAATAAAACCTATCCAAAGACTTTACTTGACAGTTTAAACTTTTAGATTGAATGGTTTTTTGACTCTTTGCCATGTAAAAATTCGTAGGGATTCTCTTTGCCATGTGGAAAACCGTAATAGGCTAGTAGCAGTGTTAGATATGTAAGATGCAAATGGAAGAATCACTCATTGAAAACAACATGAGGAGAGAGAGAGAGAGAGAGAGAGCAGCATTTGCTTGTTTGGAATATGGAATGCTTCAATTAAACCATGGCGCCTTGTGGATTCAGTACATTCGTAGCTCTTCTAGCTAGGTGTAGGCGATTAATCAAGAAAGCTGTAGTATGAAAATTTTCAAACCAAAATGAACTGGGTGTTGTTTTATCTCAAAATTTTAATTCTTAAATATTTATTTTTTTGTAAAAATAAATAGAAAATAATCATTTGAATAACTAAAGAATTATTGGTTTTATTTTTATAAATGATTTTTGTTAGAAAATACCCATCAGGGTAGGACCCGGATTGTGGCCCATCATAGTGGCCACGATCCAGATTGATTGTTGATTGGCCCAAATCCAAACACCCAAATTAGAGCTCATTATGTGGGTGGGTGTTAGGACTTGAACATCTTCCTAATACAGCTCGTTAATTAGGGGATTCGAAGATCCAATTCAAATTTGAAATGCCCCATTAATTTGGAAATAATGGGGGTTGTTAATCGGAGAAAACTAAGAGAATTAAAATCTCCTAAATTAGGAACAAGGTTCAAAATATTGATACGCCCGATACGCCGGTAGGGGCGTATCAGGCGCTTTGCTACTTGTTTTTTTTTTTCAAAACTGGTTCAAGGGAGTCAGTCTAGGACCCCTCATCCCCTGAACCGGTCAGACCCCCGATACATCCATTGTAGGGGCGTATTGAAGGGTCTCAAAACGATACGTATCAGCTGTTACGGGCCGATAACAATATTTTGAACCTTGATTAAGAAAGCTCTTTGATAGGAAGGCTGCCTAGTAAGACAAAAAGAGAGGACCCCTCTTCCCTGGGCATATGGTATGAAATCTCTTACTACTGATCTTATTTTCAAGCTCCATTAGAGTGCTTCCTCTCAGCACTGATTGACTGAAATAGATAGAACATAGAGAGAGATTGTTTTTCTGGCTCAAGGGAATAGTTCCGTACTCGCAACACTGATCATCACATTGGTGAGAGACTACTGTTGAATATGGCTGCATTGGTTTGAGTAAGAAGACAACGTGTAGGCAGTTGGACTTTGTTTGGAGGGTCAAAGGCTGAAACGAATACACATCAAATTATGAGGACAACAACTACAGTGGTTATGGCGTCTGGAAGTATATACTAAACTGATTCCTTTTATTTAATTAAGTTGGTCAATCAAAGGTGATTACCAGAGTTGAATATATAGGTTCAGATCTGTATGTTTTAGATTACAGATTAATTCAGTCCATTATGTTTTATTCATCCATAATGGGGACTGACATTCAAATCGGAAACACCTTGACCGACTAACAGTGGTATCAGAGCTGGTTCTCCAGAACCATAACTCTGTAATGGTTGAACCCCTTGAGTTGAATTCAATGGCTGCCATTGTTTTATCTATTCATTTATTTGTATACCTATGTTAATGGGTTTTGGTAATACCGACTATCTCCAACATGGCTTGAATTTGGGTTGTATTTCTGCCCATTTTATTAGATCTATGAGGACTGTTTAATCCTTGTTTTATTTCTGTTAATTTCTTATTGTTTAATTCAGTCGTTTTCAATGCCAATTTGGATGGCACTATTGATGTAACAAGCCATGTTGCCAGTAGTGGTTAAACCTACCATTAACATAGAGGACTTCTGCAGTAGTTATAGATTATCTAGCTGTATGTGTGTGTGTTTTTTGGAGAGTGTTTGATGGCATGATAATGATAAAATTACGATTGTGTTACAGTGTTGTTTGCTGACCAGTAATGGTCACAACCCGGTTGTAGGTTGTCACAGAACCATGTGTTTAAAAGTCACAACCTAACCAGTAAATGGGTGAATAACGAACAATAGATGAGCTATGGATAGGAAATGTTTTAATCCATAGTTGATTGCCTTGTGGGCTGATATATATATGAGAACATGTGATCAGAATTTTTTTTTTAAGCTGCTGAAATGCTTAACAGTCTTGATCACTGAGTCGCATATATATCACACCACATGCTCAGTTTTCCTTATTTAATTTGGAAAAGGAATAATTTATTGAACCCCATATATTGTTAATCAATGCTGTAACCAACAAAAATTTTAGGATTACCATGCCATTAAAATGGCAGACCTAGAGAGACCAAAGTTGTAATTTGTTGGGCTGATAATTGCGTTTTCTTTATGCTAAGCATAATGGGTTTCAGGCCCATTATCAATTTTTCTTGCGTAATAACAACTGCCAACTTGTTGATGAGGTCAATCACCTAAGCCGATTTAGGTCAAACCAAACCGGTTGAATGTAGCTTTATTAGTGCAAACTACAGAGTGGTTCAGTTCTTAACAAAACCGAGTGAATTATTCAAAGAATTCATTTAGGACCACTACAATTAATGTTTTGTAAATATTGACCACGTCAACAAACTGGATTTGAATTAGTTGCTTCTTAGCAAATTTGTTTGTTAAATGGGCCTAACCAAAGCAACCCTTTGGTAATTCTAGGGGGCTGGAATTTGTTTGTTGTGTTAAATCGGAATTGTTTAGGCCCAAAGGCGAGCAATTAAGATTTAACATCGTGAATGTGAATCATTTGAAGATACCTAAATCTCTAATGCCCAAAGGTGTGGGATAGCAATCTCAAATGATACACACTCACTTAAACCGGAAATTGGGTTGAATGCCCAGAGGTAAAACTCAATTGCTTATGTGGTGAAATCCTGATTCTATAAACTTGATTTAAATTTGCGGCGAATCTCGATACCTTTGACATTACTGCAATTCCTATGTTGGATGGAGATAATTACGGAGAATGGAGCGAAATGCTTCATATAATTCTAGGATGCAAAGACCTAGATTTAGCCATACGGGAAAAGACAAAACCCGTACTTAGCACTTAGATAATTGGGAAAAATCCAACCGAATTTGCAAATCTCATCAAAGCAGGATAAGAGGTGCTATTCCTGAGAAAGATACTATGGCTGAATGTCTCGCAGCCATTGAAGAACATTTTGTTGCCTCAAAGAAAGTGGTTTCACAGACACTATTGAATAAACTAGCTAAAATGAGATTAGCTAATTCGAAATCTGTTAGAGACCACATTCTGGAAATGAAGGACATAAGCGACAAGCTCAATAGCCTTGGTGTGATTGTCACAGACCCCTTCTTGGTCACCTTCATCCTTACCTCCTTGCCAGCTGAGTATGGACCATTCAAGGTGTCATACAATACTCAGAAGGAACCCTGGAGCTTTAATAGGCTCCTGACTATGTGTGTACAAGAGAAGAAAAGGCTTAGACATGAGAGGTTGGAAACTGCTAATCTTGTCATGAAAGGTGAGAAGACGAGGAAAGGTCCTGCATAGAAGAACAAGGGGAATAAAAATACTAAAGGAAAACTAAAGGGCGAGTCTACTTGCTTCTTTTGTAAAAAGAAGGGCCATTTCAGAACTGATTGCACAAGGTTCAAAAGCTGGCTGGAAAAGAAGAAGGGTCTGAAGGGGAAAGAGTCAAATACTAATATTTCCTAGTTTTGTGAACCTAATTTTGTTAAGTCCTGTTTTGATTCATGGTGGATTGATTCGGGTGCAACAACCCATATTGTTAACTCCATGCAGGGACTACGAAGGACAAGAAAGCCAAAACCGAATGAACAGTTTATCTGAAGGGATGAGAGATCCATCATATGGACGCCCAAAGATTGCGGAATAAGGGGGGTGAATTTCAAAAATTTTTCTCTCCCTTTAACTGGAAATCGCATTCCCTATTTAGAAAATCATATTTTCAAAGATCATTCTTGAACCATAAACTGAACCAGATCTGAACCAAAAGGAGTAGGAAAGGATTATATCTGATACGGAGAAATAATATCCCCCAACGAAGGTGTTYACRCCCAAGGAAGGATCCAAAGACTGCTCCCACTGAAGATGGCGCAGTGCAGGATGGAGCAGAATCAACAGTGTTCTTCTCCAAGAACTTTGTCCTTTGCAAGAATCAACAGGATGGCACGTGAGCACAGCTTCCTATCAATCCTTTCTGAAAGAACTGATGTCAAGATCAAATCTTGACCTCTCCCACAACTGGAGATCGAACTGGCAAACAGGGGCAGCAAGAACAGGGAGGCGGCAAGAAAGAATTCTACAGGGATGCTTAATTATTCATTCTGTGATTTCAGCACTAAAGAGGATCTGAATGTGTGTCTTCTCAAGGTTGCCACCCCCTCCTTCTTTTGTTAACCTAAAAGATCAGCTCCTAATCCAATTAGGAGCTGCTTATCCAAATCATATTTGGATAAGACATTTCTTTAGGTGATAGGGATAAACCCTTATCTTATTTGCAAATTAGATTAACTTTCTCCTAATCTCATTAGGAGGTTTCTAGATCTGAATCACATTCAGATCTGGACTCTCTGAGTGGATAGGGTCAAGACCCTATCCTATCTGCTAATCCATCTCAGAATTTGCCTCATTATTAACTAAT
>NW_010729144.1:1304198-1337860 GCF_000365185.1 Nelumbo nucifera | reverse complement strand
GGAAAAATTTCCTCTTCTCTTCCAAGTTATGCCTTAGAATCTCCTCAGGAAGCTTTGTTCTTTCAAAATTTATAAACCTCACCTTCATTCAAATTYGTATAAAGTATATTCAGAAACAAACCAGAGAAGCATCAATTCTGTGACAAATTATAAGGTAACAACATACCAGACGGGCTGAATATGCAATAAGCCAATCCGGTAACCCAGCAAGCAAGCAGGTGCCTAGACCAGCCCTTCCCAAGTCAATATAATCCTCCTCAAATACGGAAGTCAAATCACAAGCTTCTAGCATCAACACTTCTCTTGGATAGTTTTTCTAGCACTGGAAAGGATTGCAGGAAACAAATTGAGGAATTCAACCAGGACGGTTATGGATGGAAGGCAATATAAGATTTTTAGTTAGTTCTTGCTAACTATTATGGACAATTCAACCAGGACGGTCAAAATCAAACTGCTGAAATGAGAATCCTCAATTGTTATTCTCATTAATTTTCTAACACGTCTCAGTAATTCTCTTTATTCCTTAAGTCTTTCCTAGATAATTGTTATTCTCCTAATTTATCTATTTCCTAGACAAAAATCAGATCTCATTATCCAAATAAAGAATGCAAATTACCAGTATCACCAGCTTGTAATTTCATAGACTGGATGCAAGGGGTTACACCCTCTAAGACATACATCCTACTATTGTTATTAGGCCAAAATCCAAATTGAAACACACAGTCTTTCCCTTTAGCATCCTGAATTTTTGACAGAAGGCCTTCTGGCTGAGAGATGGGGGGAAAATATGCCTGCATACAATTTAATGTTAAAAAATTTCTTCTCAACATAGAGGGTAATTTTGGGAATGGAGTTCATGGTAGAAAACCAGCAATAAGGACATTTTTGGATCTTACCTCAACACATGATTTTGGGAAAACTAAAGAACCAATTTTACCTGCATCACTGGCACTCAGAACCTTCTTGAACAATGGCATAATGGTGGAATTTGAACTTAAGATTACATGGTCAAGGGAATCATAGCGTAGATGCAAAGATGAACTATTTTAGAAAACAGAGTAAATTCAGGCAATAAACTGTATTTTGATCAAAATTCAGGCAATAAACTGTTAAAAATAAAAGGTAACTTAACATGTTTACGGATACTCACCAGATATCTGCTGCAGTTCTTGACCTATTATTCTTGGCCAATAACGTGGAAGCAACTAGTTCTGCCTACTAGGGAAAGTGGGCATTTCCTAAGGCAGCTAGGTCGGGCTTCACATGGGCCCTTCCTAAGGAAAGAGCATCCTACCCACCTTTCCCAACAATCTCAAAATCTAACAAAATTGAAAATTAATTATACATCAGAAAGGGTGAAGGAGGAGGGCATAAAACTTGACTCTTAAATAGCCAAATCACAGCCTAGAAAATGGGGAAAAACTAGCCAACTTTCAGGCTACGAGTTCAATACATCGACAGTTATAGAAACGCCAAACAGAAAGTATGCCCTATACAGTGGTTTATTCAGCATCCAAAGACACAAAGGCATGGTTGGGGAAAAAACAAGAATATATTATAATGTAGTAACCTGTTAACCATAAGAAGTTAACTTCAAATCAGAGGCCCTCCTAGAATCCATGAAAAATTAAATCCATCTCTTTCAAAAACAAAAGTAGTAATAGAAAAGGAGCTTGTGAGAAGTAAGTTTGTGAGAAAAGGAGCTTCAAAATATACGGGCATGTTTGGCATGGATGGGAGGCAAGTCAAGAACTCGTGCAGATCAGTTTTTTTTAGCACTTCAGGCAGGTGATGTAGGGACTGGAGATCCACAACTTCTGGAACTTTCATTGTGTATATTGTCCGAGAAAGGAAAAGGAAGAAACCAATCAAGTGCCTGAAACAAACATGTCTAGGTTTTAGAGCAAGAACATTTCCAGACTGAGAAAGGATGAAAAATATAAACTTCTTTTACTATAACACATCCAAAGACCAATAAACTCATAAGTCATTAGAACCCACAATTAGAACCTTCATAACAAATCAGCATAGAAAAAAGAAGTTTCTAACTATTGGACAACACCATTATGTTCAGAAACTCGGACATTTTTGTTAATACAACAATGTGATTGCATTATTAGTTAGAGTCTAGAGAGAATTCTTTGCATGCATATATATTTTTCTCAATTTTCTAAACTTGGATTTTCCTTCTTTATCTGAAATGAATTTTTATTTAAAATAAAATGGGAATGATCTAGGCACATCCTATTTATGTCATATTAGGTGCAGCCCCAAATCACTCTCCAATGAAGATCTTTTGTTATAGTGAAAATGACATAAGGAGAACTACCCACAGTTGCAGCAGCAAGTGCTGGTGCATCATTGATACCATCACCTACCATTATCAAACCTCCTCCTGTGAAAAAGTTGCAGAACTTTGCTTGACCTGCAAGAGTGCACTCACGTTAGGAGATAGCCATGCATTTTGTACCACACAGACTAGTTGAAAACAGAGAATAAATAAGCATGACAGGCTACCACCTTCTTTGTTGCAAAGCATAAGTGGATCCTGCGGGACATTTCTGTCTTGCTACTAGAGCTTTTGCTACCATTGCAGGTAGGTTATGGCACATTGCAGGGGTAAGGCTGCATACATCTTTTCTGAAACCCATTTAGGAACTCTAGTGTAATGTGGATAGAATGCAAACCATTCAGTAATGTTGCTTCACTTGATAACAAGCACCACAACCTTTGCCAAACTTAAATAGAGAAGGACCTCCAGCTGATACCATGGAGGAGAAGGGAGCTTGCTCCACAGAATTCCCATACCCACAGCTGATTCCATGTGGTTCCACCCAGTAACCAACTGGAATTACTGTTAGAGGCATTAAGAAGTTTGCGATTGGAGCAGGAGCAGAAGTCTAGGTGGGGCAAAAGAGAAACAAGAGAAAAGAGAAGGGAGAAGGGAGAAGGGAGAAGGATGTAAAGAGATTGTTTGGGAAGTTGTTATACTTTTGCATGACTCAGCCAGATATTTCCTATGCAGTAAGTGTTATTAGTCAATTTATGCATTCTCCCAGAGATACTCATTTAGCTGCTGCAAAAAGGGTTCTGTGCTACTTGAATGGTACCCCAGGGAATGGTATTCTATTTTCTAAACATGGTCACATGAAACTAGAAGCTTTTACTGATGCCGATTAGGCAGGATGTATTGATGATAGAAGATCCACCTCTGGTTATTATGCTCTGGTTGCTGGGAATATTGTGTCATGGAGGAGTAAGAAACAATCTGTAGTTGCTAGATCCTCAGCTGAAGCAGAATACAGGGCAATGACACATGGTGTGTCAGAATTACTGTGGCTTCGTTCCCTTCTAGAAGAATTGGGGGTGGACTACGAGAAACCAATGATGCTCTATTGTGACGACCAAGCTGCTATCAACATTGCACATAATTCTGTTCAACATGACAAAACTAAGCACATTGAGGTTGATAGGCATTTTATAAGGGAAAAAATTTCCTCAGGAGAAATTTGYTTACCATTCATCACATCAGAAGAGCAACTGGCTGATATCTTGACCAAGGGAGTTCCAATAGGGAAAATGACACACTATATAAGCAAGCTGGGCATGATTGACATCTATGYTCAGCTTGAGGGGGAGTGTAAAGAGACTGGGCCGAATGGGCCCTAACATCCTCTTTTGTAATATCTTTTATTTTATTGTTGATGGGCCTGCTATTTATTCTTGTTTTATTCTCTTTATGTAACTGCCAAGCTAGCCGCCCACTTAAGGGCATTCTTGTCATCATCTATTTTTTATTTTTTAATAAAATAGGGTTAGAGGAGAATGGAGATTAATTTCGACTCCTTCTCTTACCTCCACTTTTCGCCATCTTCTTCTCTTGTATAGTTGTTCATACCTTTTCTTTAGTTCTTCTAATCCCTAAATTTGTTCTTGATATTTGAAGACTGATTTACATGTTGGTATCAGAGCACCAAGATTTTTTTTTAAGGAGAAAGCTTGAGGAAGTATAAAAGCCATGACCACTCAATGAAGAAGATGAGGAAGAGGTAGAGGAGGAAGAAATCTCTACAGTCATGTTGGTGATCGATCAGGAACCTAACAATAATAGCAAACAAGAAAGCATATCAGTAAAAACACCTAGAATGCCAATCTTGGAATTGTACTTTGAGACACATATTACCTCTACAGGTAAATATCGATCATCATTTAGCATGTCTTGAAGATTTTGTGGAAGTACGGATATTACCCTTCCCACCCAGTGTTGTACATCACTACATGCTCTAGTCACCCTTTCAGGGTTATCTTCTATCTGCCTGAGTTGTTCATCTCTATCTTCATGCCCACAACCTCTTGTTGATGTAGACTCAGATGCTCTATTTCTACAACTCATGCTCAGAAGGAGTAACGCCTAATCCATACGTTCACACGTACCCATGTCGTTCTGCTCCAAATATTTGATCAAAGTCATCGTCATTAGGGACTGAAGACCCACCAGAAGTTGTGGCCTGTTGTGATGCCAGGTTCTCTAATTGTTCCTACAAAAGACAATACAATTGTTGTGAGGCTAATATGGAATTTTTATACTAAAACATATAATTAACATTAAATACGTGTGTGTGTTCACTAGTTCAATAAACAACCATTGCCCTTCCTGATTCTGCATCTACAGGCACCCCATCTTTCCTTCTGTGTTTTGATCCACACAACTCCCTTGCTTGGTTGTGCCCCATCACCGGTTTTCTGCATCTATATCCATACTAAGCATTTAGACATTATCATCATTTTCAAGTAGTAGTATAGTTAGCCGATTGCCTCTAGCTATAGCACTCCGTTTCTACAGTTTTATAAAAACTACAAGTGTAAGGCCATGTATATTGTGACACTCAAACAATATAGGTTAATCAATATAATTAAGAGATAATACCTTGCCCTCATCAGAGTTCCAAAAAGCGACAAGAATTTGCCATTGATCGCTAGGAACCTTATTTGGGCAATTCCGCATTCCCTCATCAGGGGTAACTGGATCATAGTACATGGCTTTCAAATCTGACTTGTAATCTTTCCATTTTTTTCCAATCGAGGACAATACCCACTTTCTACCTTTACTGTCTATCTCAAATTTACCCTACAAAGAACACATTTAAACCAATGTATTAGCAATTAATCTATGAATTCACACAAATAAGCAGACCTAAATAAAAAAAAAATCATACCAGTACAAGGTTCCAAATGTCCTCTTTACATGGAGTTGGAAATGAAGTCCACTGCTTAAAACCCAAACCCAGAGGATAGAGATCGCCGTTCCTTGCAATTGTTCCCATAAACTTCACTAATTTCTTTGTATTTTCTCCAATTCCTTGGCCTAACTCATTTAACGTTATGGGTATTTTTTTCTCCTACTAGCAAGTTCCAGATGTCGACAACTCTTGTGGGGCCCTTGCCCCTCCTTTGCACTGAGGCATCTATTTCATGGTACACAAGAAGTTAAAATATTCAAAGTGACCATGATAAAAGTAAGGCCCAACATAAAAAAGTTATTCATAAAATAATACCAGCTGATCCAACAACATCTTTAGCCATAATTTCCTATGAGAAAGAAAACGAACATTTTCAATTAATTTCAAATCGCATATCTACCATAATAGAACAATACAAGCATAATAATTTAAATTGCACAAGCATATTAGAATAGCATATCTATTATCACATACATCTTTTTTTGAATATTGAAAAAGTTACTTCATTACCAAAATGTAAGCACAGTTACAACACCACAAAGAGAGTCACAAGGTGTGATCTCTCTTGAAAGTACAAATAAGTGTAAGGAACCACATTTTAATTCATGCACACTAATCAACATCATATGTAGTCATAAAGGGTGTCATCCTCTGACTCTTCCTCATATGTAGGCTCATGTACATCATCATCTTCATCATCGGAAATGGTTGCCTCAATAGTTGTTCCATCAACATCTTCACGAACCCAATCAATGTTATCATCAGGAGTGTCTTCCATTACATGTGTTCTAGGTGGCTCGACTTCCAAATCATCATTTCCGTCAACCTCTCCGACCCACATATCAAATAAATCTCTTGGGATTGTCTTTATAACAATACTCCAATCATCTTCATTAGGGTCTTTCACATAAAAAACTTGTTGGGCTTGGGAGGATAAAATGAAGGGCTAATCCTCTAACTATGAACTACGCATCAAATGCAAGAGGTTAACTAGTGTATAGCCATAGTCATCCCGTTTTATTCCTCTACCTTGTGTCACATCAACCCAATCACATTGAAATAATACAACCCAAAACTTATCATAGTAATTTAACTCAATGATGTCAGTTAATGTTCCATAATATGTGACATCCCCAGAAATTAGATTTCTCTCTTGAACTGGCAAAACTTGATGTCTCTACCATGACAACCACCCCACTATTTTGGGTCTTTCGTTGTCGTTCACAATCCTTAATGTTCCATAATATGTGACATCCCCAGAAATTAGATTTCTATCTCTTGAACTGGCAAAACTTGATGTCTCTACCGTGACAACCACCCCACTATTTTGGGTCTTTCGTTGTCGTTCACGATCCTTGGTGTGAAATCTAAAACCATTTACAATAAACCCCTTGAACCTCCACGCTTCACGCAATGGACCTTTAGCCAACCATCTAATCTCCTCTAAAATTTGAAGATTATTTTTTGATTCAAGGTTTGCAACCTAAAAAACACCACAAAAACAAATGTTTGAGATGGATTTGAAACAAGGTGTAAGAAGTTGCATAATGCAATAAGCTTCTTACATGTGACTTAAACCATTCATGAAATTTTGTATTTTGGATTTGTTTTATCTCCCTTTCTCTTAGATGGGTACGTCGATGTTGACGCTTGATAATTGTAGTATGTTGTCTGCATGAACCTATGGTTAGTATTCTTAAAATTTTTAAGATTAAAATTTACTTATCAATCTAAAATATCATATTAAACAAAAAACTTACTTAATATAGGAAATCCTTTTGTCACAATTAAATAACACATATCGATGTGATTGCGCCCATGAGATGTCATCTAATTGGATATAATCAACCTTTCCTAAATGACGACCCGACATCTGAAACATTGAGAATCCTTGCATTCCATTATTTGCCTCATCCATTATTTCTTATTGGTCTATTAAACCTGGTCTCTACACCATGTAGGTACTGTGAGCAAAAAGTACACCATGTAGGTACTGTGAGCAAAAAGTTAGACACTCATCTGCCAAGTAATCTTCTGCTATAGAGCCTTCTGGATATGCTCTGCTGCAGACATAGGATTTCAGTTTTCCAAGGTACCTCTCAATTGGATACACCCAACAAAATTGTACTAGGCCACACATACTAGCCTCATGTGCTAGATGTATTGCTAAATGCACCATGATTGTGAAAAATGATGGAGGAAAGATCCTCTCTAGACAACAAAGTATTAGTGCAATCTCCCTCAACATTCTACATAACTCATCTGGGTTCAATACTTTCGAGCACAACTTCTTGAAAAAATTGCATAGCTCAGTCAAAGGGGAGCACACATTCTTAGGCAATGTTCTCCGCATGGCCAATGGAAGCAAATGTTGCATTAAAACGTGACAATCATGACTTTTGAGACCCAAAATTTTGCATTGCCTAACATCCACACGTCGACATATGTTTGATGCATATCCATCTGGAGCCTTAATTGATTTTAATACTCTACAAAAACCTTCTTTCTCAGTAGAAGATAAGGAATAACACGCTGGGGGCAAATATGCAACATTTGATCCACGCTGTTGAGGATGAAGCTCGGGCCTTATTCGCATTACCCTTAGATCTAAGTGTGCCTTTACATTATCCTTTGTCTTACCATCAAGGTTCAAGAGAGTCCCCATTATGTTGTCACATATATTCTTTTCTACATGCATCACATCAAGATTATGATGACACAAATTGTGTTGCCAATAAGGTAATAAGAAAAATATACTCCTCTTCTTCTAGTTAAAGAAATGACTCTCCAACTCAGTGTTGCATTTCTTTTTTCCCCCAGTACTACCTTGGTCCTTTTTACCAAGTGTGAACTACAATCCTTTTAACTGGTGCAATACAGCAGTGCCACTTGGTGGAGTAGGTTCAGCTCTAAACTCTTGATTTCCATCAAATGATTGTTTCTCATATCAAAATCTATGGTTGGCATCCAAGAATCGTCGATGATCCATGTAACAAAACTTCTAACCATGCTTCAACCAATGAGAGCAAGTTTCACTATTACATGATGGACATGCAAACCTCCCTTTGGTACTCCAACCCGAAAAATTGCCATATATAGGAAAGTCATTTATTGTCGTTAACAAAGCAACACACAATTGGATGTTCTGATTAGTAGATGCATCATATGTTTCGACCCCATCCTCCCACAATTCCTTGAGTTCAGCAATAATGGGTTGTAAGTACACGTCGATATCATTTCCAGGAGCATTTAGACCAGCAATAATCAATGACAATAACAAATAGGGTTGTTTCATACACATCCATGGGGGTAAATTGTATAGGATCAATACCACTGACCATGTACTGTAGGTGACGCTGAGTGTTCTGAAGGGATTTATGCCATCACTTGCCAAACCAAGCCTAACATTGCGAGGTTCAGCTGCAAAGTTTGGATACTTGGCGTCAAATTCCTTCCAAGCAGGAGAGTTAGCAGGGTGTCTCATGAAGCCATCATTGATATGTCCATTTTCATGCCAAGTCATAAGAGATGCCGTTTTAGTTGACATGAAAAGACGTTGCAGCCTTGGCTTTAAAGGAAAATAGCACAGGACCTTTGCAGGAATCTTTCTCTCCCTTGTACCAATTGCCCCATCATTGTTGTTCTCATGGTCACCATTTGGCTTCCATCTTGAATCACCACACACAGAACATATCTCATCATTAGCATGTTCTTGCCAAAACAACATGCAATCATTTGGACATGCATTGATCTTTTTATACTAAAGTTCAAGACTTCCTATCATCTTCTTAGTTTCATAGAAAGAACTTGGTACTTGATTACTTTTTGGGAGCACCTCCTTCAACAATTCAAGCAACTCGGTAAATGACTTCTTACTCCATCCATACAAACACTTCATATGAAATAGCCTAACAATGAATGAAAGTTTTGAGAATCTTGTACACTCTAGATATAATTCTGGTTCAGCATCTTGTAAGAGATTAAAAAATTCTGAGCATTAGGATTAGGCCCTCCACTAGGTTGTACTAGAATATCCATCCTTTCATCACATTGTTCCACTGTAGGAATACCACATGCATCATGAATCATCCCATGCACATCCTCACACTCAATTGGGTTATCAGAAGAACAAGCCTCATTATATGTCGTATGCACAAAAATTGACTCTCCATGAAATATCCACTCCGTATAACCTCGGAGAAACCCATTAATGATTAGATGATCTTCCACATCAACTTGACCCATCAACAAAACATTTCCACATTTTGTACAAGGACATCAAATTTTTCCTTCGCGGTTTACCTTCTTAAAAACAAACCTAATGAACTGATCAACGCCATCTAGATACTCTTTAGAAGTTCTTGATCGATGAATCCAACTCTTGTCCATTTTACAACCAAATGAAAAAATACAAGAGATCAATGTGATTTGAATGAAAATAATGGACAAGGATTTCAAGAAGAATTTCAAAACTTACTTTCCTTTTGATTCCGATTCCGAATGATCCAGTCCCATAGTCTGTTTGGTTCAGACAAGAATGGGAATGAGAATTAAAATCAGCAGGAATGAGAATTCATTCCCCAAGCTGTGCAAGGGCTGGTACCATCCATATCCCCAAATATTGGAAGTCTAATGCCACCACAAAAGTCAGCATCCCCACTCCAACTCATCCAGGGGTTTGTACCATCTGCCCTACCAAGGGCTCATTAACGAAGAGCACCCTATTCTCATATATGATGTAGTATGGACCAACARACCTGAACTTGCAAACTTGCATGGGGACCATTAGGGTTATCAATGGTATGGACCAACAGACCTGAACTGATCCGAGTCTATTATATGGAGCTGGATCTGTATTTTAATCCCCAATTATTAATAGAATCAGTTCTTGTTATGTATTTTGAGTCCCCATTAGAATTTTCTCTTTTGGTTAAGAAAGGGTGTAGACATCTTAACAAAGGATCATTCTGTTTTGGTTAAGAAAGGAGAGGATCTATACCCATGCAGTATATGCCAAAAAAAACAAGAAACGAACTTCCATATAACTAAGAAAAACCTAATTAGCTAGTGCACTCAGCAACAACCCCCAAAGTCCCTTTATCAACAACCTATCAAAAGATAGTATACTCCAATCAACTCAAATCAGCCTCAACCCCACCTATTTAGGGTCAGTCATGTCAGTACATTACATCAAACCAAAGAAATTTTGAAAACTCTGTTTCCTCTTTGCAAGGAGCTTATAGTTTTTTTTTTGGTTTGGGGTTGGTTGTATTGGACATACTGGTTTTCCTCTGTACAGCTTCTCAATGTACCGGGGTTCTATCGTATCTTTGCTTTATGGTTTTTAATGAATTACTTTACCTTACAGTTCAAAAAGGACAGAACCCCAAAGCATACAATGCTTTCAGACAACAGAATATCCCAGCCTCAGTTTCAGTCCGCTTCCTTCCCGAGGTCCTCTACTCTCAGCCTCGGGGGGTACCAGTTCAGTCACCATTACCAACTCCACCTTCAGACCGCCAYTACAAGGGGAAACTCAGTTCCCCAAACAAATACCCAGTCAGATCCAGCCCCATACACCAAGGAAACCATATAATATGTGTAGAGTTTATCTTGTTTGTTGGGCTAATTGGCTAAATGTCCTGAGATGGAGATAATGTTGGCATTGGAAAGCACTAAGTTGCTGTAGTGCAGAGTGATAATGGAGGATGACAGGGGACACTAAAGTTTCTTTGTATGCGCTATTGTGAGCCAATCGGGGAAGAGCAAAAGATGGGAGTGACCTACTGCACTAACTCCTCTTTATGTTTATGATAAGAGCATGACAACTCCTTTATATCAAATTCATGGATAACAACTAAAAGCCAACCATCCTTTTGTAAAGCTTGTTGACGTAGCATGGAGCAATAAGACCGGGCTGGCTATGCAAGCACCGAGCAAACACAAGCTTCTAGCGAAGCTAAACGAAAATCTCTAGAGGAGAGAGAAAATGTGGCAAAAATTGAAGTGTAAATTTGAAGTGTGTATTAGCTTGGAAAGAGCAACATTTATAGTACATCTGAAATTTGTAGAAGAACTAGGAAAGAACAACTAAGATAGATATCGAAACATCTAATCTGCTAGGATCAAATTCTTCTTGATCTTGGTCTTGATAGGATCGAACTCTTTGGCTTGATCTTCACCGTCCGATCTTCTTGGATCTTATCCATGAATCTTGGAAATCTTGGATTATCTTAATCTCTGGAATTCCTGATGGATCTTGAATTCTTGGATTCTTGATGGATCTTGGATTCTTGAATTGTTGATGAATCTTGGCTTCTTGAATTCTTTCTTGAATTATCCTTGCCCTTATCCTTATCCTATGAGCTGCTACCCATACGGTGAGGTGGTTCTTGGGATGGGCCTCCATCATTCTCCCCCACTTGGAGAAAACTCGACCTCGAGTCGTGACTAGGATATGCAAGTGCCATCTCTGGCAGGTAGCGATGAAGGTCAACCACATTGAACGTCTTAGAGATACCCATATGATCTGGTAGGTCCACGACATATGCATTGTCATTGATTTTCTTCACGATCTTGTAAGGACCGTACTTCCGAGGCTGCAACTTGTTGTATTTTCCCACAGGAACCTTTCCTTCCTCAAGAATACCATAACTTCGTCACTGACGTCAAATACTTGGTGTTGACGATGCCTGTCTGCTGCCAACTTGTACTTGGCGTTGGTTTGTTCTAGCTTCTGCTTCACGGCTTCTTGGACGGATTGGATCTGGTCTGCCATCTGTTCTGCGGAGGTACTGACACTGGGTACTATGGGTAGCTTCACTAAGTCCAGTGCATGATTTGGAACCTTCATGTAGACAATGGAGAATGGAGATCTACATGTAGAGCTGTGTACTGCATTATTATAGGCAAACTCAGCCTGTGCAATGGCGAAATCCCATTGTTTCGGTCTCTCCCAACATATACTGTGAATCAAATTACCAAGGGTCCGGTTTACCACCTCGGTTTTTCCGTCTGTCTGCGGATGGGCTGTGCTGCTGAAATTTAGTGATGAATCAAATATCCTCCATAGGGTCATCCAGAAGTGACTTAGGAACATTGTGTTTCAATCCGATGTGATAGTCTTGGGTACCCCATGTAAACAAACAATCTCCCTGAAAAATAATTTGGCTGTCGCTGATGCATCTGTTGTTTTCTTGTATGGGAGGAAGTGAGCCATCTTAGAGAACCTGTCAACCACTATGAAGACGGAGTCCATATTTCTTTGGGTTTTTGGCAAGCCTAGCACAAAATCCATGGACAAATCTTCCCAGATAGCAGTAGGAACGGGGAGAGGTATATAGAGACCTGTATTTTGGGTTTGTCCCTTAGCTGTCTGACAAATATAACATCTACTCAGAATAGTGGACACATCTCTTCTTAATTTCGGTCAATAATAACACCCCTTAACTGCTTCAATTGTCTTGTCCCTTCCCAGGTGTCCTGCTAATTCACCCCCATGCAGATTCCTGATGATCTTCTCACGGATGGAGGTGCAAGGGATGCACAACTCTTCCCCTTTCATAAGGAACCCATCATGAATGTAGAAATCATCTGCTGGCTGTCGATTCACACATTCCTCTCACACCTGTTGGAAGTCCTCATCCTGGGCGTATAGGTCTTTTAGGCTTTTAAAACCCACAATCGCAATACTGAGGGTCTTGATGAGGGCGACACGCCTACTAAGAGCATCGACCACTTTATTTTGTTGTCTGACCTTATATATAATTTTGTATGGGAATTTGTCAAGGAAAGCAGACCATCTTGCATGTAAATCACTTCTTAATTACTTCTGCCCACTGAGATACTTTAGGGCCTGGTGGTTAGTATAAAGAACAAATTCTTTTGCAATTAAATARTGTTCCCATGTTTTCAAGGCTCTAACCACAGCATAGAACTCTTTGTCATAAGTGGACCACTTTCTCCTGGATTCACATAACTTTTCACTGAAGAAAAAGCAATGGGTCTCTTTTTTTGGGACAATATAGCCCCTATGCCAACTCCATTGGCGTCACATTCAACTTCAAATAATTTATCATAATCTGGTAAAGCAAGGATAGGAGCAGTACATAACTTTTCTTTTATGAGAGCAAAACTTTACTCTTGTTCTTCTCCCCATTGAAATTTTCCCATCTTCAAACATTCAGTGATGGGAGCTACAATACTGCTAAAATGTTTAATGAATCGCCTGTAGAAAGATAGAGGGAAGAGAGAGAGAGGTCGGAGGAAGGGGACGAGGGTAATATTGGGTTTTAAAAATTCATCTCTTTAAGTCTACAACCAAGCTCATTTCCCAAACTAGGAGGCGGAAAATTAGCCACCACTTCCCCAACAACATTTTTAAAATTAAAAATGAAAAGTAGCGTCTATATATGGGACTTGATGAGGCGCAATCCAGCTACTCCCTGCTGGAGGTGATCTGGCTATCAGCAACAACAGGCTTAATGAATCTGCAAGAGATGAATCAGAGAACCCGGGGAAGTTTATCTGGCGAGGTTGCTCCGATGCTTAAGTTAGCACTTGGTTGGAATGTGAAAATGATCTTAGATTGTAAAAGGGCTAGAGAGCAGAGATTACGCAACCCTCACCTCCAGGGGCTGGAGCCTTTATATATTAGAGTCCCCGCGGGTTCCGTGGAGTAGTTCCAAGATTATCACTGGGACAGGATCCGTTTCCATGTTAATTTGGGGAGGATGACGACTGTGTGGGCTTGGAAGTACGAACGAAGCTTCCGAGCTGCGATGACCAGTGCATACGCTAGTTTCTCGATCTCTGGGTACCTTGTTTTTGCGTCCTGCAAAACCTTACTAACATAGTAGATAGGTCGTTGGACCCGATCTACTTCCTGTATCAGTACCAAGCTGACCACCTCATCACTCGCGGAGAGGTACATTTTCAAAACATCTCCCTCCTCGGGTCGGGTCAAAACCGGGATGCTGGCTAAGTACTTTTTCAGCTCATCGATGGCGAGCTAGCATTCTTCGGTCCATTCAAAATCCTTACTTTTTTTAATTGCCTTGGAAAAAGGCAGGCAGCGATCTGCCGATTTGGACATGAAGCGGCTCAGAGCGGCTATATGACCGTTCAGCCTCTAAACCTCCTAAAATTTACGAGGTGGCCTCATATCTAGGATGGCCTTTATTTTTTCGGGGTTGGCTTCGATGCCACGTCGGTTAACTATGTAACCTAGGAACTTATCCGAGGTGACACCGAAGATACACTTGTTAGGGTTTAGCTTCATATTGTACTTACGCAGAATTTCAAAAACACATTGTAAGTCACTTATTAAATAGTTTGAAAGCTGGGTCTTAACGACCATATCGTCTACATAGCATTCAACTTTATTGCCGATCAACGGCTCAAACAGTTTGTTTACAAGCCTTTGGAAGGTCGCCTCGGCATTCTTTAGCCCAAAGGGCATGACCTTGTAACAGTATAGTCCTAGTTTGGTTATGAATGTTGTTTTCTCCTCGTCGACAGGGTCCATCCGGATCTGGTTGTATCCTAAATAAGCATCTAGGAAGCTCAGCAACTCGTGCCCTGAGGTCGCATCCAATAGACGGTCGATCTTAGGGAGTGGGAAACAATCTTTCGGGYAAGCTCGATTCAGGTGGGTATAACCGACGAAGATGCACCATTTACTGCTGGCCTTTTTCACCAGAGCTGGGTTGGCCACCTAGCTCGGGTAATGGACCTCCCTAATGAAATCGGCAGCAAGGAGTTTCCCGAACTCCTCGTCGACTATCCTCCAATGCTCCGGGGTGAGGTTGCGTTTCTTCTGTTTAACGGGCTTGACTACATGATCGGTATTTAGCTTGTGAGTTATTTACCTTTGCATCTATACCGGGCATTTCTAGTGTAGACCATGCGAATATATCTAAATTCTCAATTAAAAAACTTATCAGCTGTGAACGAAGAGGTTCCTCGACCGATGCACCGATTTGGAGAGTTCTAGCTGGATTTTCTATTGAAACAGGGACGTGGACCATCCCTTTCGTTGGTGTAGCCCGCTCCTATCGGTCGCTCTAGCTCGATGTCACCCACTAGCTTGGCTTTCCCTCTAAGGGTGGCAACGTAGCACTTGCGGGACTTGACCTGGTTGCCTCGCACTACCCCAACTCTGAAGTTCGTGGGAAACTTCATAGCCAAGTAGTAGGTGGATACCACTGTGCGAAGCGCGGGGGTGATAGGCCAACCTATTATGGCATTGTACGGGGAGGGAGTCGCGACTACCAGGAAAGTGTGCTCGAATCTCGATATACTAGGCCAGGTGTCAACCTCTATAGGTACTGAAATTCGCCCTAGGGGCCTGACTTCTTCTCCGCTGAAGCCTACTAGAGGAATACTTGTTGGCTTGAGATCGCCTTCCTTGAGCTGGAGCTTGTCGAACACGTCTTTAAATAGAATGTCTGCTGAACTGCCAGAATCGACTAGGAAACGCTTCACCTCAAAGTCGTTGACCCTTATCTTTATAACTAGTGCATCATCATGGGGGTACTAGACCCCGCGTGCATCATCTTCTGTGAAGAATATTGGGTCTTCGAGCCTAGGTTGCTTTGGTGGATTATGTTCTTCTTGTTCAAACTCGCGAACCGAGGCCTTCCTTGGTGCTAAGGTACAGCCCGTGACTATGGATCCGCCAATAGCAATGTTGATCATTTCGCATATCGGTTTCTCCTCAGGCAACTGTCTTTGCGGCTACTCATTATTCCTGCTGCTGGACTCAGGAGCATTTCTCTTTTGCTCCCCCTACCAATCTGTCTGGTTCTTATTGTCTTTTTGTACAAAATTTTTTAAGTATCCATGACGGATGAGTTCTTCTATCTCATCACGGAGGCTTCTACAATTTTTGGTACTGTGACCGTGGTCTCTATGGAAATGACAGTACACATTTTTATTCTTTGTGGCGGGGTCTCCCTTCAACCGAGGTGGCCACTTTACATAAGGGGTGTCTTTGATCGTCATGAGGATTTCTCCCCACTTCTCATTGAGAGGTGTGAAGTTCATCCTTTCAATCGGGGGAGTTCAGGAACATTGATATGAATTGTTCCCTCTCCTAGTTGGGGACTTGCTTTTTCTCCTTTTACTGCCACCATTGTTCGAACTGTTGCCTTCCCTTTTTCTTTTCTCCTACGGGGCTTCAATCTTTTGATTCATTTCCTCTTCGGTCCCGATGAACTGCTCGGCGAGCTTGAGGAATTCGGTGATGTCTTTAGGCTTGTTTGCCACCACGTGCCACTTGAATTCCTTGTGTGTGATACCCTTCTTTGATGTCGTGAGTCTTACAGTGGGATCTAAGTTTGGGATCAACAAACAGGTGTCATTGAAGCGCTTGATGTAGCTTCGAATCGACTCTCCTTTCCTCTAGATTATGTTGAGGAGGCTTTCTTGTGACCTCGGACACTTCTTGTTGGTGATGAAGTGCGAAGTGAACATTTGCACAAACTGCGCCCAGCTCTTAATTATCCCGGGCGCAAGGTTTCTGTGCCATGTGCGTGCTACCCCTTTGAATGTCGTAGAGACGGCAATGCACATCCAAGCTTTGTCAGCCCCAGCGAGGTGCATCTGAGACTGGAAAGAGTCTACATGATCATTTTGGTCGAACAACCCGTCATACTTGTCCAGCAGAGGCACTTTGAAGACCTTCGGCATCGGAGTGGCTAGGAGCTCGGAGGACAAAGGTGATGGCACAGAGAGGAGGGGAGTAGTTTTTGTGACTTCCAAGCTCACCTCCGCCTTGCCTTTAGGCTGCCCGGGTTGGCTAGGTCCTACGAGCTGGCTTGGAGCTACTGCTCGATGTGCCTTAGAGCATCGCCTTTGCTGCTTCTTAACTGGCTTCGCATTGGTGCAGTTGACTTCCATGTTGTCAGGCAGTGTCTTGGCTTGAAGTGATTTGGACTACTGGCACTGGCTACTGTGGATAGAAGGGCCTCGTCTGGAGTCTACGACCAGGACCTCAAACCGGTTCCCTGTAAGTGAACCTTCAAGTTGCGAGGGTCGGGGTGGACTAACTCTGGTGGGCCGAGTATCTCCCGACCTGTTCACTTGCTGCGAGGTGGGAGGAGCAACTTGCCATTCTCTCCTGCTGTGGGACAAGACCTAGGAAATTTCTCCCCGGTGAGGAGGATGATTGTTCTGACGGCGAGACTTGTTCTGCGGTGTGATCGAACACTAAGGTGGAGCTGGCTGTTGATTCTGCTGCAGCGGTGGGAACTACTACTGGTAATGTTGAAACTGTTGGACCTGTTGCATTTGGGCTTGAATAGCCCACACGCGGTGTACCAGGTCATCCAGTTGGCTCTGTCTGACTGTAGAGGGAACCATAGAGGATTC
The DNA here is from genome assembly GCF_000365185.1 of Nelumbo nucifera. The sequence continues at coordinate 1,320,248 of NW_010729144.1, read as the reverse complement.
AGTGATGGTTACACCCACCATATGAGGGAGTGGGGCATTTACTGGAGCTATGACTCAAGGTACGTTCAATGTTGGCACCCCATCTGCAGTGAAAGGCACGGTGAACTGACCAATGCACACGGCCGGGACCTGAGGTTGCCCCCCGGAGATGTTCATTTCACCGTTCTGCCTGGCGTTGCAAGAGGATGCCATGGATTTTGAGCTTGAGATTTTTGAGTGGAAAGAAGGGCTTTTAGTAGCGGTTCCCACATACGGCGCCAAATGATGAGGCGCAATCTGGCTGCTCCTTGTTGGAGGTGATCTGGCTACTAGCAACGACGGGCTTGATGAATCTGCAAGAGATGAACTAAAGAACCTGGGGTGGTTTACCCAGCGAGGTTGCTCCGATGCTTAAGTTAGCACTTGGTTGCGAGGTGAAAATGATCTTAGATTGTAAGAGGGCTAGAGAGCAGAGATTACGCATACCCTCACCCCCACGGAGTCCCTGCGGGTTCCGTAGAGTAACCATGCTTCTAACCATGCTTCAACCATTGAGAGCAAGCTTCTAACCATGCTGATAGTTTTTTTTTTTTGGTTTGGGGTTGGTTGTATTTGACATACTGGATTTCCTCTGTATAGCTTCTCATTGTACAGGGGTTCTATCGTATCTTTGCTTTATGGTTTTTAATGAATTACTTTACCTTACAGTTCAAAAAGGACAGAACCCCAAAGCATACAATGCTTTCAGACAACAGAATATCCCAGCCTCAGTTTCAGTCCGCTTCCTTACTGAGGTCCTCTACTCTCAGCCTCGGGGGGTACCAGTTCAGTCACCATTACCAACTCCACCTTCAGACCGCCATTAAAAGGGGAAACTCAGTTCCCCAAACAAATACCCAGTCAGATCCAGCCCCATACACCAAGGAAACCATATAATATGTGTAGAGTTTATCTTGTTTGTTGGGCTAATTGGCTAAATGTCCTGAGATGGAGATAATGTTGGCATTGGAAAGCACTAAGTTGCTGTAGTGCAGAGTGATAATGGAGGATGACAGGGGACACTAAAGTTTCTTTGTATGCGCTATTGTGAGCCAATCGGGGAAGAGCAAAAGATGGGAGTGACCTACTGCACTAACTCCTCTTTATGTTTATGATAAGAGCATGACAACTCCTTTATATCAAATTCATGGATAACAACTAAAAGCCAACCATCCTTTTGTAAAGCTTGTTGACGTAGCATGGAGCAATAAGACCGGGCTGGCTATGCAAGCACCGAGCAAACACAAGCTTCTAGCGAAGCTAAACGAAAATCTCTAGAGGAGAGAGAAAATGTGGCAAAAATTGAAGTGTAAATTTGAAGTGTGTATTAGCTTGGAAAGAGCAACATTTATAGTACATCTGAAATTTGTAGAAGAACTAGGAAAGAACAACTAAGATAGATATCGAAACATCTAATCTGCTAGGATCAAATTCTTCTTGATCTTGGTCTTGATAGGATCGAACTCTTTGGCTTGATCTTCACCGTCCGATCTTCTTGGATCTTATCCATGAATCTTGGAAATCTTGGATTATCTTAATCTCTGGAATTCCTGATGGATCTTGAATTCTTGGATTCTTGATGGATCTTGGATTCTTGAATTGTTGATGAATCTTGGCTTCTTGAATTCTTTCTTGAATTATCCTTGCCCTTATCCTTATCCTATGAGCTGCTACCCATACGGTGAGGTGGTTCTTGGGATGGGCCTCCATCATTCTCCCCCACTTGGAGAAAACTCGACCTCGAGTCGTGACTAGGATATGCAAGTGCCATCTCTGGCAGGTAGCGATGAAGGTCAACCACATTGAACGTCTTAGAGATACCCATATGATCTGGTAGGTCCACGACATATGCATTGTCATTGATTTTCTTCACGATCTTGTAAGGACCGTACTTCCGAGGCTGCAACTTGTTGTATTTTCCCACAGGAACCTTTCCTTCCTCAAGAATACCATAACTTCGTCACTGACGTCAAATACTTGGTGTTGACGATGCCTGTCTGCTGCCAACTTGTACTTGGCGTTGGTTTGTTCTAGCTTCTGCTTCACGGCTTCTTGGACGGATTGGATCTGGTCTGCCATCTGTTCTGCGGAGGTACTGACACTGGGTACTATGGGTAGCTTCACTAAGTCCAGTGCATGATTTGGAACCTTCATGTAGACAATGGAGAATGGAGATCTACATGTAGAGCTGTGTACTGCATTATTATAGGCAAACTCAGCCTGTGCAATGGCGAAATCCCATTGTTTCGGTCTCTCCCAACATATACTGTGAATCAAATTACCAAGGGTCCGGTTTACCACCTCGGTTTTTCCGTCTGTCTGCGGATGGGCTGTGCTGCTGAAATTTAGTGATGAATCAAATATCCTCCATAGGGTCATCCAGAAGTGACTTAGGAACATTGTGTTTCAATCCGATGTGATAGTCTTGGGTACCCCATGTAAACAAACAATCTCCCTGAAAAATAATTTGGCTGTCGCTGATGCATCTGTTGTTTTCTTGTATGGGAGGAAGTGAGCCATCTTAGAGAACCTGTCAACCACTATGAAGACGGAGTCCATATTTCTTTGGGTTTTTGGCAAGCCTAGCACAAAATCCATGGACAAATCTTCCCAGATAGCAGTAGGAACGGGGAGAGGTATATAGAGACCTGTATTTTGGGTTTGTCCCTTAGCTGTCTGACAAATATAACATCTACTCAGAATAGTGGACACATCTCTTCTTAATTTCGGTCAATAATAACACCCCTTAACTGCTTCAATTGTCTTGTCCCTTCCCAGGTGTCCTGCTAATTCACCCCCATGCAGATTCCTGATGATCTTCTCACGGATGGAGGTGCAAGGGATGCACAACTCTTCCCCTTTCATAAGGAACCCATCATGAATGTAGAAATCATCTGCTGGCTGTCGATTCACACATTTCTCTCACACCTGTTGGAAGTCCTCATCCTGGGTGTATCGGTCTTTTAGACATTCAAAACCCACAATCGCAATACTGAGGGTCTTGATGAGGGCAACATGCCTACTAAGAACATCGACCACTTTATTTTGTTGTCCGACCTTATATATAATTTTGTATGGGAATTTGTCAAGGAAAGCAGACCATCTTGCATGTAAATCACTTCTTAATTACTTCTGCCCACTGAGATACTTTAGGGCCTGGTGGTTAGTATAAAGAACAAATTCTTTTGCAATTAAATAGTGTTCCCATGTTTTCAAGGCTCTAACCACAGCATAGAACTCTTTGTCATAAGTGGACCACTTTCTCCTGGATTCACATAACTTTTCACTGAAGAAAAAGCAATGGGTCTCTTTTCTTGGGACAATATAGCTACTATGCCAACTCCACTGGCGTCACATTCAACTTCAAATAATTTATCAAAATCTGGTAAAACAAGGATAGGAGCAGTACATAACTTTTCTTTTATGAGAGCAAAACTTTGCTTTTGTTCTTCTCCCCATTGAAAATTTCCCTTCTTCAAACATTCAGTGATGGGAGCTACAATACTGCTAAAATGTTTAATAAATCGCCTGTAGAAAGTCGCTAACCCATGGAAGCGTCTCATATCTGTGACATTTGATGGGTTCGGCCACTCCCTAATGGATTTTACTTTATCTTCATCTACTTTAATTCCATCATTGCTCACAATGGATCCCAAGAATAAGAAATTATCACTCATGAAAGTGCATTTTTTCAAATTAGCATATAATTTATTTTCCCTTGAGGCTTTCAGGACCTCCCTAATATGTCCAATATGCTCAGTGATAGATTTTCTGTAAATTAAAATATCATCAAAATATACCACCACAAATTTACTAGTAAAAGGACGCAGTACCTGGTTCATCAGCCCCATGAATGTGCTAGGTGCGTTGGTTAGTCCAAAGGGCATGACTAACCATTCGAACAAGTCATCTCTAGTCTTGAAGGCTGTCTTCCATTCATCTCCAGGGCGGATTCTGATTTGATGGTACCCACTCCTGAGATCGATTTTTGAGAAAACCACAGCTCCATTAAGCTGGTCTAGCATGTCGTCCAGCCTAGGAATGGGGAATTTGTATCCAATAGTAATTTTGTTAATAGCCCTGCTGTCGACACACATTCTCTAGCTGCCATCCTTCTTAGGTGTTAGCAAAGTTAGTACTACACAAGGACTCATACTGACTTGAATGTGTCCCTTTTTCAACAATTCTTCTACCTTTTCCCATAAAATTTCATTCTCCTTAGGATTCATCTTGTAATGTGGGAGGTTAGGTAGATTGGCACCTGGAACAAAGTCAATATGATGCTATATATCTCTCATGGGAGGGAGTTCATTTGGTAATTCATTTGGAACTACATCATGGAATTCATCAAGTAGTCTTTGCACTTCCACTGGAATTTTATTTTCCTCCAGGGTCTCATTCATATTTTCTCCCTTTACTACTAACAAATGTACCTCACGAGTATCCTTACATTCTTTTATAAATTCAGCATAATGATGGGTAATAGTAAGAAAATTTTTCTCATTTGCTTTTGGGGCCTTAGGAACACTCTTTTCAGCCATGGGTAACAAAGTGTAACGTATACCCTCTTTTTCAAGTTGATTGGTATTCTTCCTACCCATGTGCCTTACATCTGTATCAAATTGCCAAGGCCTACCCAACAAAATATGGCAAGCATCCATGTCTATAATATCACAATATATTTCATCATTATACTTACCAATAGAAAATGGTACCTTGCAGCGTTCCTCCACYCGTACGYCRCCTCCTTCCTTGATCCACCCAATTGTGTATGGGTTTGGATGTTTTTCAGGAAGTAGTTGTAACTTTTGTATTACATCCTTGCAAACAATATTTTCTTGACTGCCACTATCAATAATTAAATCAAATAATTTACACTTGACAGTACATCTAATACGGAACAATCTGTGCCTTTGAGAGGTATCTTGATTTTTCTAGAACAGCAATAATTTTCTCACAACACAAGTATACTCTTCATGTTCGTATGGACCCTCTTCATCTTYCCCATCAKRTCCACAGTATACTTCCTCCTCCACATCTTCTTCCTCCTCCCTTTCTACCATATTAACTGCCTTCCTTCTTGGACAGTCATTGGATCTATGTCCAACCTCATTACATTTAAAGCATTTAAAAGGAACAGGCTTTGCATAGGGATTACTGAGTTTAGGAGGGTTGGAAGGGTTACCTCAAGTATGTCCTCCTGTGATGGCCTTACCGGTGTTAGCTGTACTTGCCGGGTGAGAAGGTTGTACTACCAAGGCTGATTTGTTCCTGCCGACAGTTGTTGGTCTGTTGTCGCTCCCGCTGTACCGGCGATAATTATTACTACATGCCTTTTCTTAGAATATCAATTCTGCTTTCAAGGCTAGGTTCCTTGCATCCTGTACATTAAGACCCGTCTGTACACCAATTTTATCTTTGATAGACGGTCTCAAACCGCTTAGATAATGGGCTGCCTACTGGTTATCACTTTCAGATAATTGATTTCTTTCTGTTAATCTTAAAAATTTAGATGTATATTCATTAACACTACAGGAACCCTCCGCACACCGTTGGTAAGATTCAAACATGTATTGTTCATAATCTAGGGGTAAAAATCTACCTTTGATTAACTGTTTCATGCGCCTCCAGGTTTGAACAGGACCCCTTCCTTCTCTGATCCAGGTCTCTCTCATGCATTCCCACCAAACAGATGCACCTCCCTTTAACCGAAAAACTACCAATTTTACCCTTCGTTCTTCTGGTATCTCCATGTACTCAAAGAAACGATCGACTTCTGTGATCCAATCTAGAAGTCCCTCTATGCCAAGATCCCCACTAAAAGTAGGAATATCTACATTGAGTTTAAATTCATCATTATTCCTACGGGGATTGAAATTACTTTGATTGTACCAATTTCTGTCGTTTCTATCGTTGCCGGGAAAAACTGGGGCACCACCAAATTCTAACTCATCATCACTGTCATTGTTAAGAACTGGACGCTGGGATGCAGCGTTGACGGGTGGTCTGTCGTGGTCGTTTCCTTTGATTGGATGTGGATTTTCCCGGTTCCGTGGAACAACCTCCCGTAACAGGGTTCGCCGTTGTTCAGCCATCTCTGTCAACTGCTGTTCGATGTTACGTGTGGTCGTGCGCTACTCTTCGATTGCTCTCCAAACAGCTAGGAACCCCTAATCTCCGTCACGGGGTGGGTTGCGACTGCTACCGTCTTGGTTGGCCATCTGACTGGGCAAACTCCCTGCTCTGATACCACCTGACGCAGCGTGGAAGCAATAAGACCGAGCTGGCTATGCAAGCACCGGGCGAACACAAGCTTCTAGCGAAGCTAAACGAAAATCTCTAGAGGAAAGAGAAAAGGTGGCAAAAATTGAAGTGTAAATCTGAAGTGTGTATTAGCTTGGAAAGAGCAACATTTATAGTACATCTGGAATTTGTAGAAGAACTAGGAAAGAACAACTAAGATAGATATCAAAACATCTAATCTGCTAGGATCGAATTCTTCTTGATCTTGGTCTTGATAGGATCGAATCTTTGGTTTGATCTTCACCGTTCGATCTTCTTGGATCTTATCCATGAATCTTGGAAATCTTGGATTATCTTAATCTCTGGAATTCTTGATGGATCTTGAATTCTTGGATTCTTGATGGATCTTGGATTCTTGAATTATTGATGAATCTTGGCTTCTTGAATTCTTCTTGAATTATCCTTGCCCTTGTCCTTATCCTATGAGCTGTCGCCCATATGGTGAGGTGGGCCTTGGGATGGGCCTCCATCACTTGTCCTTTATCCAACCACTCAGGAGTCACATCACATGGTCCATACACAGCACCACACCACATCCACTTCTTCCTTAGATGCCAAACACTCCTTTACCAAAGTAAAAAAAAAAAAAAAAAAAAATCTCTGCTAGGTACCTTTCATAGGATACTCATAAAATCTCCTTTTCACTATGTCTGAAAGATACCCATCACAGCTCATCCATTTCTTTACACTACTTATTAGACAGTTAACTTTTTTAAGAAACTAGTAGTTAATAATACATGTCAATGACATGTACCCTTTACTAGTGCATGTGATTAACATGTGCCCTTTATGGTAGTTATATATACACATGTAAGCTGCTCATCCCAATGGCCAACCCCTTTACACTACTTATTAGACACTTAACTTTTCTAAGAAATTAGTAGTTAATAATACATGTGAATGACATGTACCATTTAGTAGTGCACGTGATTAACATGTGCCCTTTAGGGTAGTTATATAGACATGTAAGCTGCTCATCCCAATGGCCAACCCCTTTACACTACTTATTAGACACTTAACTTTTCTAAGAAACTAGAAGTTAATAATACATGTGAATGACATGTACCCTTTACTAGTGCATGTGATTAACATGTGCCCTTTAGGGTAGTTATATATAGACATGTAAGCTGCTCATCCCAATGGCCAACCCCTTTACACTATTTATTAGACACTTAACTGTTCTAAGAAACTAGTAGTTAATAATATATGTGAATGACATGTACCCTTTACTAGTGCATGTGATTAACATGTGCCGTTTATGGTAGTTATATATAGACATGTAAGCTGGTCATCCCAATGGCCAACCCCTTTACACTACTTATTAGATACTTAACTTTTTTAAGAAACTAGAAGTTAATAATACATGTGAATGACATGTACCCTTTACTAGTGCATGTGATTAACATGTGCCTTTTAGGGTAGTTATATATACACATGTAAGCTGCTCATCCCAATGGCCAACCCCTTTACACTACTTATTAGGCATTTAACTTTTGTAAGAAACTAGTAGTTAATAATACATGTGAATGACATGTACCTTTTACTAGTCCACATGATTAACATGTGCTTTTTAGGGTAGTTATATATAGACATGTAAGCTGCTCATCCCAATGGCCAACCCCTTTACACTACTTATTAGACAGTTAACTTTTCTAAGAAACTAANTTTAGGGTAGTTATATATAGACATGTAAGCTGCTCATCCCAATGGCCAACCCCTTTACACTACTTATTAGACAGTTAACTTTTCTAAGAAACTAATAGTTAATAATACATGTGAATGACATGTACCCTTACTAGTGCATGTGATTAACATGTGCCCTTTAGGGTAGTTATATATAGACATGTAAGCTGCTCATCCCAATGGCCAACCCTTTACAGTACTTATTAGACACTTAACTTTTCTAAGAAACTAGTAGTTAATAATACATGTGAATGACATGTACTCTTTACTAGTACACGTGATTAACATGTGCCCTTTAGGGTAGTTATATATAGACATGTAAGCTGCTCATCCCAATGGCCAACCCCTTAGCCCTTTGCCTTCAAAGATTCATTGTTGAAACACCATTCCCTTCATTTCAATGAATGAGAGAAAGAAAATGGACGAGTTTCAACAACAGAGACGATCTGCCAATTACAAGCCCAACATCTAGGATCACGATTTTGTACAGTCCTTAAGTAGTGAATACTGGGTGAGCAGCTTTATATATGTTTGGTTGATCTATTACTGTTACTGTACAAATACATTGTTTTGAAAAAATATCTAAGCCCAAACATGACCAGCGACTGAATTTAATTTCAGTGATTTCCATATGAAAGTTTCTATTCCTCCCTCTTTTGCCCCTCAGGCTCCATTTGGGAAGAGTGCAAAACCTTGTATATATATGGTATTTCTAAATCATGCATGTATATTTGCATTGTACATATTCTTTGTAAGTGTGCTCTTCCCAAATTGAGCCTCGAGAAAATTAAATTTCTCTGAATTTTTAATATAATCAAGCCCTTTCTGATAATTTATCCTAGGATTTAATTTCCAATGGATTATAAACGATTCCTTCTGTTTTTTGATGGAATACACCTAGATTAAAACATTGAATTATACTCTATTATGAAGAAAGACACGTACAAAGAAGGAGTTCAAATGTTGAAGGAGAATTTGAGGGAGACTTTTGAGGATAAAGACTTGAAGCCATTGTCTCAGCTCGAACTGATATATGACCTGCAAAGGTTAGGTGTTGGATACCTATTTGACAAGGAGATCAAAAGATTCCTCGACACAGTATCGTCCATCCACATCTCTGAAGTAGGAACTTCCCTTTATGCTATAGCTTTACGCTTTAATCTCCTCAGACAGCATGGCTATTATGTCAATCAAGGTAGACATCAAACAACATATTACTAATGGATTTTAATTTTACTAGAGATTAAATTTAATGGGGGTTTGATTGGTTAATTACATGACATATATTTTGGAAAATATTTTCTTATACTAAAACTAATTTTCAACTTGTCCGACATTGAAAATTTATTAAATATGTTTTGAATTTTTGAATAGAAGTTTATTTACATTCCTTAGAAATATAAGAGGAGAGAGTATGGAGGCTTGCTACCTTGCAATGCACCCATGCGTGTGTGGCACAACGATGCGCTATAGAAGCATGTTTTGCTTGCACATGTGTAAGGTGGCTTTGACTTTTGGTGTGATGCTCAACAATCACGATTCGATTAAGTGTGATCAAAAGGCACTATTCAAAATTAACAGTCATAACTATTAACTACCAAAGCACATTCCTCTGCTCCATGACTCTTCATAAATTATTCAAGGAGTGTGAATCAAGCAAATAAGACTGAGTGAAAAAATATAACCTTTTGAAGACAGCCTAGTTTTTGTGTTCCCAATTTCCAGCAATTATTACTATGAAATTTTCTATCCCAGAAAAAGTGATTAACTATGTTGGATGAAAAACTTGCAAAGTGCATGATTGAATTGACTAAATGCAGATGTTTTCAAAAGCTTCATGGATGAGAATGGTAGTTTCATGGTTAGCATTTCCAAGGATACAAAGGGAATGCTTCACTTGTACGAGGCCTCTCACCTTGCTTTGGAGGGGGAAGCATTCCTAGACGAGGCCCAAACTTTCACAAGAACCTCAGAACAAAGGTAGAGTTCGGAGATGACCTAGCTGAGCAAGTGGCTCGTGCATTGGAGACCCCTTTGCACCGGAGAGTGAAGTGGTCAGAAGCTAGGTGGTACATCAGCGAATGTGAGAGACGAGGTCAGATCAACAAAAATTTACTTCAACTAGCCAAATTGAACTTCAACATGGTGCAGGCTATACATCAAGAAGATCTCAAAGAGGTTTCAAGGTAAGTGCGTATGATTAATATGTTAAAATAATTAGCAATCAATATTATGATGGTGCAACCAATCAACTGAGCAAAATATAGAGATAAACCAGGATATCAGAGAGGTTGGTCTATCACTTCTTCTTTTTTTTTCTTCGTTATTTAACAGCCACTCTCGCCTTGGCTGAAACAATGGTACCTCTTAGTCATGACTCATGATGGTGACATGTCAACTGCAACTGGTGCAGTAACGTGCTTAGGTGAGATTGATCTATCATTTCTTCTGGACGGTCGGACTGGAAAGAACTGGTGAGAACCATTTTAAATGACTTCACACATGCCCTTCCACAGATGGAGGGTATGCAAGTCTAACTGGGTCAAACAGGCCATATATTAAATGCACATGTTTTACCCAAATCAACAACCATTAACATAAGTCATGAGGAAACCTACATACATCTTTCTTACTTTTGCATCCTGACTTAGTTTGTTTAATTGCCACTGATGCGTACAGGTGGTGGACGAATCTTGGACTTGCACAGACATTAAAATTTGCAAGGGATCGATTGGTGGAGAGTTTCTTATGGACTGTTGGAGTGTCTTTCAGGCCTCAGCATGGATTTCTCAGAAAATCGCTTACCAAAGTTATTTGTTTAATTATGTTACTTGATGATGTGTACGACATTTATGGTTCACTAGACGAATTAGAGCAATTCAGTGATGCCGTCAATAGGTTAGTGATCTAATTCATGGGCTGAGTGCGAGATTAAAGGTGTTGTTTGGCAAATCTTTTTTGAAAGATCTTTTGTAAAAACATGTCCAACTCGGCGGGACCTTTAATTTAATTTGGACTATAACACATCCCTTGCTATGATTATGATTAGTTACCTTCAGCCATGCTTGGCCCGATTGACCTGCTGATCGATATTTTCCGGGTACCTTTAGTGGTTCGATCTATTTTTATGATTTTGCTAATTATTATTTCTTTTCACTGAAATTATTTTCAGGTGGGATGAAATGGAAATAAAACACCTTCCAGATTATATGAAGTCTTGTTTCCTAGCTTTATATAATACAACTAATGAAATTGCTTGTGAAATTGAGAAACAACAAAAGGTGAACATCATCGCCTATCTTAAGAAAATAAAGATAGGAAGCCAAAAAGATATATGCCCTAAAAAAGTTTATGAAAGCCTAAAATGGCTAAAAAATCCGGAAGCATGCTAACCAACTAGCTAGCTTAGGATGCATGCTAACCGGATAGTCTATATCTTTAAAGACAGAACCCCAAAAGCTCATTAATCTTTTGACTATTTAGGCTGTCGAAAGATCTTTTTAAAAAAACTTGCCAAATAGTATCTTAGGTTGAATTTGGAAAGATTACAAATGCAAATCCTTATCTTTTGTACTATTTTGTATGTATTTATACTGTACATATTTGCATTTATACTCTTTCCAAACTGAGCCTTAGTTTTTTTTTTTAGGTTTAAAGTAATAAACCTTTTTATGTGGCATGCATTGATAGGAAGAATTAGAAAGAGGTGATGTTCCCTCTTCAATCCGATGTTATATGCTAGAAGCGAATGTTTCTGAAGCAGCGGCTTGTGAGCACATAACAGGAATGGTAATCAAGACGTGGAAGCAAATGAATAGAGAATGCACCTCTCAAGTTCCTCATCAACACAAAACGTTCCTTGATATCACCTTGAACATAGCTCGAGTTGCACATCTCATTTACCAATATGGAGATGGGATTGGGATTCAAGACCGTGAAACCAGAAACCATGTGAAATCTTCGTTGATTGAACCCATTTAAATTAAGTATTGCAATATAGTGGTTGTTATTATATATATAATAAGAACAAGTTATACAGCAGTTGATGTAATTTTTCTTGTTTGTTTCTTTTGCATGTTTGTATATTTCTTTTACAGTCGGTAAGATTACATGTGATTGTGCCATTGAGCATTACAAATCAATATATATAAAAATTCATTTGTGCATGTCTTCTTGAGAAAGTTAATTCACTTTGAAACTTTCGAAATTTAATTTGTTAGGTACTTAAAAATTCATTTGTCATAAAGAATATTATCATCGTAACTGAAGATATCAGAGAGTATCAATTACCTGGGTAATATCCTCCTGTAAGCTTGCTTACATGCTGATAATTAACACTACTCTTTCCCTTTACCCTGGTAACTTGTTTCACACATGAATTAATGCTGGAACCTCACTTACTCGGCAAGTATTTTACTTGGGAAATACTTTCCTGAATAAACATAATATTTATCCAGATAAATAAAATATATTAGAAAATATTTTAGTGAAATTTTTCCATATATATTGGAGAGGTTGTATGGTGACCAAATTAATCGATTGATGGAGGACCGAGTTCTATCAAACATCCCACCTTAAGTAGAATTAGGAGTGAGAACATTCTACTTGCATCTAAGTTCAACAAAATGGTGGAGGAGGAACTCGGACCTTTAGTCATGACATCCGAAACTTGATCTTTGGATGAAATGAACTCAACACACAACTGCCCATTAGAGACATTATCCCATATAGTTAACAAGAAAATCAATTTCAATGTGTACAGTTTGGGCATGAAAAACTGGACTAATGCTAAGCTAAGTATGTCCAATATTGTCACACCATAACATAGGAACAAATGATAAAAGGAAAACCAAACTCTGAATTGAAGTGACTTTATCCAAATGATCTTAGCAATGGTATACTTGCAAGTTATTGCAACATTTCGACACTCAGTTCCCAGCTGGGTTTTGAGAGTCTGCACAAGAATACTTTGTGCTGGATCAATTCTTTGGTGCAACCACGATGAACCAGACCTCCTTTGAGAGTTGGATCTGTCAGCAAAGTTGCTCCCGTTGATCTGGTGTTGACGAGGACAGTCGGAGGAAGATAGAGGGAAGAGAGAGAGAGGTCGGAGGAAGGGGACGAGGTAATATTGGGTTTTAAAAATTCATCTCTTTAAGCCTACAACCAAGCTCATTTCCCAAACTAGGAGGCGGAAAATTAGCCACCACTTCCCCAACAACATTTTGAAAATTAAAAATGAAAAGTAGCGTCTATATATGGGACTTGATGACGCGCAATCCGGCTACTCCCTGCTGGAGGTGATCTGGCTACCAGCAACGACGGGCTTAATGAATCTGCAAGAGATGAATCAGAGAACCCAGGGTGGTTTATCTGGCGAGGTTGCTCCGATGCTTAAGTTAGCACTTGGTTGGAATGTGAAAATGATCTTAGATTGTAAAAGGCTCCAGGGGGTGGAGCCTTTATATATTAGAGTCCCCGCGGGTTCCGTGGAGTAGTTCCAAGATTATCACTGGGACAGGATCCGTTTCCATGTTAATTTGGGGAGGATGACGACTATGTGGGCTTGGAAGTACGAACGAAGCTTCCAAGCTGCGATGACCAGTGCATACGCTAGTTTCTCGATCTCTCGGTACCTTGTTTTTGCGTCCTGCAAAACCTTACTAACATAGTAGATAGGTCGTTGGACCTGATCTACTTCCTGTATCAGTACCAAGCTGACCACCTCATCACTCGCGGAGAGGTACATTTTCAAAACATCTCCCTCCTCGGGTCGAGTCAAAACCGGGATGCTGGCTAAGTACTTTTTCAGCTCATCGATGGCGAGCTAGCATTCTTCGGTCCATTCAAAATCCTTACTTTTTTTCATTGCCTTGAAAAAAGGCAGGCAGCGATCTGCCGACTTGGACATACGACCGTTCAGCCTCTGAACCTCCTTCAATTTACGAGGTGGCCTGATATCTAGGATGGCCTTTATTTTTTCAGGGTTAGCTTCGATGCCACGTCGGTTATCTATGTAACCTAGGAACTTATCCGATGTGACACCGAAGACACACTTATTAGGGTTTAGCTTCATATTGTACTTACGCAGAATTTCAAAAACACATTGTAAGTCACTTATTAAATAGTTTGAGAGCTAGGTCTTAACGACCATATCGTATACATAGCATTCAACTTTATTGCCGATCAACAGCTCAAACAGTCTGTTTACAAGCCTTTGGAAGGTCGCATCGGCATTCTTTAGCCCAAAGGGCATGACCTTGTAACAGTATAGTCCTAGTTTGGTTATGAATGTTGTTTTCTCCTCGTCGACAGGGTCCATCCGGATCTGGTTGTATCCTAAATAAGCATCTAGGAAGCTCAGCAACTCGTGCCCTGAGGTCGCATCCAATAGACGGTCGATCTTAGGGAGTGGGAAACAATCTTTCGGGCAAGCTCGATTCAGGTGGGTATAACCGACGAAGATGCACCATTTACTGCTGGCCTTTTTCACCAGAACTGGGTTGGCCACCCAGCTCGGGTAATGGACCTCCCTAATGAAATCGGCAGCAAGGAGTTTCCCGAACTCCTCGTCGACTATCCTCCAATGCTCCGGGGTGAGGTTGCGTTTCTTCTGTTTAACGGGCTTGACTACATGATCGGTATTTAACTTGTGAGTTATTTACCTTTGCATCTATACCGGGCATTTCTACTGTAGACCATGCGAATATATCTAAATTCTCAATTAAAAAACTTATCAGCTGTGAACGAAGAGGTTCCTCGACCGATGCACCGATTTGGAGAGTTCTAGCTGGATTTTCTATTGAAACAGGGACGTGGACCATCCCTTCCATCGGTGTAGCCCGCTCCTCAGTTTATCCTATCGGTCGCTCTACCTCGATGTCACCCACTAGCTTGGCTTTCCCTCTAAGAGTGGCAACGTAGCACTTGCGGGACTCGAGCTGGTTGCCTCGCACTACCCCAATTCCAAAGTTCGTGGGAAACTTCATAGCCAAGTAGTAGGTGGATACCATTGTGCGAAGCGCGTGGGTGATAGGCCAACCTATTATGGCGTTGTACAGGGAGGGAGTTGCGACTACGAGGAAAGTGTGCTCGAATCTCGATATACTAGGCCAGGTGCCAACCTCTATAGGTACTGAAATTCGCCCTAGGGGGCTGACTTCTTCTCCGCTGAAGCCTACCAGAGGAATACTTGTTGGCTTGAGATCGCATTCCTTGAGCTGGAGCTTGTGGAACACGTCTTTAAATAGAATGTTTGCTGAACTGCCAGAATCGACTAGGACACGCTTCACCTCGAAGTCGTTGACCCTTATCTTTATAACTAGTGCATCGTCATGGGGGTACTAGACCCCGCGTGCATCGTCTTCTGTGAAGAATATTGGGTCTTCGAGCCTAGGTTGCTTTGGTGGATTATGTTCTTCTTGTTCAAACTCGTGAACCGAGGCCTTCCCTGGTGCTAAGGTACAACCCGTGACTATGGATCCGCCAATAATAATGTTGATCATTTCGCATATCGGTTTCTCCTCGGGCAACTGTCTTTGCGGCTGCTCATTATTCCTGCTGCTGGACTCAGGAGCATTTCTCCTTTGCTCCCCCTACCAATCTGTCTGGTTCTTATTGTCTTTTTGTACAAATTTTTTTAAGTATCCATGACGGATGAGTTCTTCTATCTCATCGCGGAGGTTTCTACAATTTTTGGTACTGTGACCGTGGTCTCTATGGAAATGACAGTACACATTTTTATTCCTTGTGGCGGGGTCTCCCTTCAACCGAGGTGGCCACTTTACATAAGGGGTGTCTTTGATCGTCCTGAGGATTTCTCCCCACTTCTCATTGAGAGGTGTGAAGTTCAGCCTTTCAATCAGGGGAGTTCAGGAACATTGATCTGAATTGTTCCCTCTCCTAGTTGGGGACTTGCTTTTTCTCCTTTTACTGCCACCATTGTTCGAACTACCACCCATCAGTTAGTTCAATTATAACTCACTTTAACTGAACAGCGTACGATCTTGGTGCTTCCGTTCTCAGCCCCGCCGTTCTAGAGATCAA
>NW_010729144.1:1282173-1301307 GCF_000365185.1 Nelumbo nucifera | reverse complement strand
TGATTTTGTTTCTTCTACACTTTTTGATCTTATTCATTCTAATATTTGGGGACCTTCGCCTCATAATATAAGTGATTTTGTTTCTTCTACACTTTGTGATCTTATTCATTCTAAAGTTTACCTGTTGGCTTGAAGCTCTTTCATAGAGTTGAATTGTTTCCAGGACAACTTGGCCTTCAACAGGGTCTGCCCTAGTGAACAAATAATAAATGTCATCTGCAAAAAAGAGACGTGAGATTACTGGGCTATCTTTTGTTAGTTTGATACCTGAAATTTTCTTTTCCAACACAAGGATTTGGAGGCTAGTTGAGAGATCTTTTGAACAGAAGAGGAACAAGTATGGAGATAATCCACACAATGAAATGACTACAAGGGCGTCATGGAAGCTTTATGTTGAAATTGGACCTATCCAAGGCTTATGATCGAGTGGATTGGGCTTTTTTTCTTCCAAGTAGCTTACAGTGTCGGGGATTTTTTTCTTATTTTTGCTCATTACTACAGGCGCTTCTTTCCACTGCTTCCTTTCAAACCGACGAAGGGCCTTAGACCACTATCCCCTGTCTGTTTGTCTTATATATGGATATTTTCTCCCCGTATGCTTTAATGTAAATTAGAAGATGCGTTTGTATGTCCTTTTCGATACTTTTTAATTGTGATGTCGGAGATCCTTTCAAACCGACGAAGGGCCTTAGACCACTATCCCCTGTCTGTTTGTCTTATATATGGATATTTTCTCCCCGTATGCTTTAATGTAAATTAGAAGATGCGTTTGTATGTGGTTTCAAGATTTCTAGAAACTTCCCAAAATTAAATCACTTACTTGGCAACTGAAAATGAAGTGTTGCAGATGCGGACTATCCTGACCCAATTTGGGGAGTTCTCAGGCCAAGAGATTAATTTCTCTAAATTGTCCATATATCAAACACACTTGTCTTCTTTATTAGGGGTGTCACTTATGACAAGTAAAGAGCTCCTCTACCTTGGCTCTCCTCTACTATTGCCGAGTAACAGAATTACCAGTTGGAAATTTCTCGCTCTCATGCTGGATTGGAAATATTGGTTAAAACTTAAAAGCACCCTTATCTCCATTCCCAATTATTTCATGGCTACTCAACATTTGCCAAAAAATTATATTTTTAGCGGCAGTTTTCGAACCGGCTGTTCGGCGGCTGCTGCTAGAAATATTGATCTTTGGCGGAAGTCCTTTAGAACTGCCGCTAAAAATCAGTCGACTGCCGCAAATAAATCACACACACTCCGCGACTCTCCCTCTTGACGACTTGTCTTCTTCCTGCCCTCTCCTCTCCCAGCTGATTCTCTTTCTCTCGCTCTCTCTCAGCCATTTCTCTCTCTGTTTGATTTAATAAAGAGCAAAAATGGTGCGGAAAGAGGGCTTTAGGGCAGGGATTCCAATCATACTGCCAGACTGAAGATTCCTGATCATTTTGGACTTCTATAAATGAGTCTACTAGCAATATATATGTTACTTATGCAATCATGGCATGAGCATGTCTTGATTTCATGTATGATGTTATTCCTAGAATTCTGTTAATTTTAGGGAAGGGGAAATGAGTATGAACGGCATAAACTGCAAGCTTTGAATCAACGCTAGAAAATGGTGCGCTTTCTCTGTTGTGTGTGTGTGTTTTTGTTCTTCTTCTTTCTAAGCACTTGGAGAATAAAATAATGAAAAAATTTAGCAATAAAGACAAACTTTTTTTTTTTTGATAAATAACAGAAATCTTGATATACATGTTTATTTATCGAATATTCTTTGTCTTTTCTTTTCTTTTCTTTCTCAGTCTTGGCCAAGTTTTAGGTGAGACAGGATCAGAAGTTTGAGTTTCTCTTTGTTGTAGTTAGCTCAATTTGAGGTGCTCGAATGTAACTGAGATTTGTTCCAATCTTTTTTTATTAGTCCTTTGGAGGACGAGACGGGTCAAATATTGGCCAATCTTTTTTCATTGAGTATATTGCAAATTAGACGGGTCAAATATTCCGAGATATTTTCTGTCTTTCTGATAGGTACTATTCTATCTCCATTTATTTAATTGATTTTCTTTTACTTTTAATTACAAAAAGAAAGTTTATTCTTTAGAATAAATGTACAGTCGTTTTTAATTATTTAATGCTACATCACTGTGTGAACTTCTTTCTTCTCCCTCTCATAACTTTCTCAACAAGGTACTCACTGTACCTTGTTGAATTTTGTGTCATTAATTTTCTATTGCTTTTCTCTTCATAGGAAAACATATTAGACTGAATGTTTTGATGATTGAACATTTAAGTTATTGATAGGGGGAATGACATTCTGCATTGATCAGGCACAACATGCAAGTTGGGAGACAAGGCGTTCCATGGCAACAATATGTAAAAGTGGGAGCTGCTCTTAGACATTTTGGATACACAGCTGTGGCTTTACATGGATGTCTGCAATCTGAGATTCAGGTAAAGAATCATTCACTTGAGTCTTTAAATTTTGTGTATTTTAGCTTACCATTGTTCAATAACAATAATACATGGCGGGGATGTGTTGTGGGACACTATGGGGTATCCCCTTGTGGGGCACAGATCTGAACTCCTTTTTGAATAGACTTGGTGTGAGGTGGGCTACATCCTTTGTTCTTTTCTCTCTTCCTTTCAATGATAAATAAGGTATCCACCCTCCACTTAGAGTAATTTAGGCCTGGCCTCTGGGAATTTCTAGAAAGGCCCCTTCGTTTTGAAAGCCCAAGATTCACGAAAGGTTCCCTAAAAAAGGGTAAAATCGTACACATCATTTTCCTCAAGCTTATTTTAGCATCATTACAGTAGTTTGTGAAAAAAAAAATATGTATTAGAATTTGGTAGCATTTTCATGTTTTGTTTTAATCTGGTTAGAAGTAAATCTTACCAAATACTCAAAATGGCTCATTTTTGTATCTCAAAAGTAAAAGTTTTAATGAGATCACATGGGCGAATATGGTTTCAGTCCTCACAAAGGCATACCATACTCACATTCCTAGAGAGATATTTTTATTCATGGAGATATATTCCCAATGTATAACTACAACTGACTGTGAGAACAGTGTGAACACCGTTTTTTGAGAACTTAATCCGATCTCTATATCACATTCCTCCACATGGTCAGATTTGGTAAATTGTGATTAATTTTTCCTATGCTTTTGTTGGTGTTACTTTTCTTGGATAAGAAGATAAAAGGGATTTTAATGGGAGATACTAACAAACATTAACTTATTTAGAAAACTCCCCCTCCCTTACTAAATCCCACATAACTTTCTTTCTAATAAAAGTCAAGGTCAAAGCCAAGTTTGCCAACTAAATTCAGGTTGGCACTTTATTCAGGTTAGAAGGTCATCTTAATTACCATTTGCACTTTAACTTTTATTTTGGCTTCATATTAAAAACTAGGCATGACCCCCTACTAAGTATGGGCTAGTATTCTCATCATTTTTGTTTAATACCCCTTACTAAAGTATGGTTTATCTTAATCACCATTTTGGTTTCAAATGGATCACCATTCTGATCAAATTCTGTAGGAAATGGGAAGGTTTTCATATCTCTCATGTTGGCTCTTGTGTTTTAAATGCTTCAAATGGATCATTACCCTTCCAAAATGTTTTCCATGTTCCGGACATTACTAAGAACTTTATCTTTATAAGTCAGTTTTGTCGTGACAATAATGCAGTTTTTGAGTTTAATGCTTGTGGTTTTCTCGTTAAGGACACTCTCATGACGAAGATACTCTTTCAAGGCCCACTTAAAAATAGTCTCTATCAACTTTCACTTCCCAGCACATCTTCAAATAAAGGCAGTTACTGTGCACTAGTTGGGGAACGCACTACATCTTCTGTTTGGCACCAAAGACTCGGCCGTCCAAGTTCCAAGATCACAACCCACATTTTCAACAAGTTTCAGCTACCAGTTTCTAATAAACACATGGACTTCTGCGACTCTTGTCACCTAGGGAAAAGCCATTGATTTCCATTTCCTATTGGCTCTACTTCAGCTTTACACCCACTAGAGATCATCTACTTAGATGTTTGGGTACATCTCTTATTTGTTGATGAATTCAGTAGATTTTCATGGATTTTTCCCTTGGCATCTAAATCACAAGTTCCATCTATTTTTCTTCATTTTAAAGCTTATATTGAAAACAAACTGAATTGTCACATTAAGAACTTCCACACTGATAGAGGACCTGAAAATCGGCCTCTGGCACATTTTCTTTGTGAAGTTGGTATTGTGCATTGTATTACATGCCCCCATACACTAGAACAAAATGGTGTCTCAGAATGCCGCCACCAACATATTGTAGAAACAGGGCTGACGCTTGTAGCTGCTTCTTCGGTACCTAAATCATAATGAATGGATGCATTTGAAGTTGCTATACACCTCATCAACTACATTTCATCCCCAACCATTAACATGTTGTCTCGATGGGATAAGCTTTTTGGCTCTCCACCAAATTACAACACACTTCGTGTGTTCGGATGCTCTTGTTTTCCCTATATTAGACCCTACCAGCAAAATAAACTTGATTATCAGGCCTCCCATTGTGTGTTTCTTGGCTATTACAATAATCATCGGGGTTACAAGTGCCTAGACCTTACCACTAAGAGACTTTTTATCTCCAGGAATGTTGTCTTTAATGAAAGCCATTTTCCTTTTGTCAAGTGAAACACTCTTACCAATCCGATCCCCACCTCAACTTTACCTTCTATACATGGACCACCTCTGGTTCACTTTCCTTGCTCTACTCCCACATCCTTCTCCTGTATTAGACCAGCCCACATTATGTGCACCTCCTGACCCACCCCCTGAATCCAACCCTCCTAATGAACCTATTATCAATAACCCAACACCTAATCCCACTTCTTCACTCAACCCACTTAATGACCCAAACCCCTCTACAACCACAACATCCCATCCCATGCTTACTCGTTCCAAGAAAGACATTGTTAAGCCCAACCCCAAATAGGCTATGTTAGCTAGCCCACTTGATGAAGTTGAGCCCACACGCTACTCTATTGCTCATACGGATCCACATTGGATGTTGGCCATGGCTGATGAATACAAGGCCTTGATGCACAATCAAACTTGGAGTTTAGTCCCACCTCTCCCTGAGCGCACTATCATTGGTAACAATAGGTCTACAAAATCAAGCGCAACCCTGATGGGTGAATTAATCAGTTCAAAGCCCGTTTAGTTGCAAAAGGGTATCACCAAGAAGCAGGTTTGGATTATGATGAAACCTTTAGCCCAGTAGTGAAGATCACCACTATTAGAATTATTCTTACTATCGCCATGTCTCTTCAGTGGGAAACCTTCCAACTTGACGTAACTAATGCCTTCATGGATACCTTGAGGAGGACATTTACATTTATCAACCTACTGGATTCGTGGACCCAAAGCATCCTACATATGTGTGTAAACTACACAAGTATCTTTATGGGATTAAACAAGCCCCATGGGCCTGGTTCCATCGACTTCGAGATCATCTCTTACACATTGGATTTCAAGACTCCAAAGCTGACACGTCTCTATTCATTCGGCGAACTTCTACAGATCTCACCTTCCTTCTCATATACGTTGATGACATCTTGATTACAAGCCTCCAACTCCTCCACCATACAACAAGTAATCACTAAACTCAGTACCCCTTTTGCTCTCAAAGATCTTGGGCCAACCCATTATTTTTTGGGAATTGAAATGCACAAGACAACTCATGGTATTCACTTGTCACGACACAAATATACTCAAGATCTTTTGATTCGTTCCAGCATTAATGATCCACTACCCATTGCAACTGAATACCACAGCATTGTAGGTGCTCTACAGTATCTTACTATCACCCACCCCAGCATTGCATTCTCAGCCAATAGGGTGTGCCAATTTTTTGCAAAACCGACCACTGAACATTGGTCGGCAATCAAAAGAATACTCCTGTATCTCAAAGCTACCATTACTCATGGGCTTTTCATACAACGATTTAAGGATATTACACTTGAAGCCTTTTCTAATGCAGATTGGGCTGGATGCCTTGAAGATAAGCGTTCACATGGAGGTTTTTGCATATTCTTAGGCCCTAACCTTGTCTCATGGAGCTCTAAGAAACAGCCTATAGTCTCTCGCTCTAGCACTGAGAGCAAAAGTCGAAGTATTGCCTCTGCTGTAGCATGGATTCACATGCTTCTCACCAAATTGGGTTTCCCTCCTAACTCCCCCTACCCTATGGTGTGACAACTTAGGGGCAACCTACCTATCTTCTAACCCCATTGCTCATGCAAGAACCAAACACATACAACTGGACATCCACTTTGTAAGGGAAAAAGCTGCAAATCGACTGTTAAAGGCGAAGTTCCTTCCTACTGCTTAACAGATTGCCGACATCTTCACTAAACCACTTCTTGGGCCCAAGTTCACTTCCTACTATGTGTCCCCCACGTTTCGCTTGAAGGGGGGCTGATAGAGAGACTCCGCTAACATTAAGTCAAGAACAATGCCAAATCTGGAATTCACATAACAGTTGCTAAATTGATGGTAGATCTCATGCTCGAGAATATTGGTCTTGCGTAGTTGTTCAAAATATAGGGGGGAAATCTTTGTATATTTATTACAGTTGTTCAAAATATTTGTAGATTTATTACAGTCAACTTTTGTATCTATATATGTACAGAACCATCCATTTAAAAGTATCAAGGAAAAGAATTTCCCTTTCTTTCACTCTGTTTTTCAATAACCAATTATGAACGAAATTGGTTTTGAGTGACCATGGAAAAGGAAACAGGAAAGGTAAAGACTGTTCATGGGCCAGGTAGCCTGAAGTCAGGCTTGAACAAGATTTTAGGCTCACAAGCTTGGGCTTAGGCCTAAAATATCAGGCCCGACCTTTTTTCAAGTTGGGTTTGGGCTTTCTCAAAAATCCCAATCCAAGCCCGAGCCTGACTTGATAATGTATTATATAATAAAAATATATTTTATATAATAAAAACATATATAATATAATTTTTCTTTATTTTTCTTCTCTTTTTTCAAGTAATAGTGAGATCTTTCATTATATTTTTAGGTTTTGAGGTCTTTTAATATAAATAAAATAATTTTTAATTGAATATGAGGCTCGGGCTTAGGCTCGAGAACAAATTTTTGGTCGGACTTGAGCTCGAACCTGAGCTTTGGGCTTTATATGAGGGTCGGGCTCAGGCTCAAGTACTAGACCCAATGGTCGGGCCAGGCTCGAGCTCGAGCCAAATCCCAATAGCCCTTCTAATTAAGTTTGGTTGGACTTAACTTGCATTAATTAATGATACATGTGACAACGAAAGCTCTCCTTCTCAAATATTTGCTTGGTTGAACTAATAAGAACTTATTAAAACTCATGGGGCTAAGTGTATGCAATTGCATGAATTTTGATGAAAATTCATTTCACATTTGAGATTTTGACCAATGGAAAGCATCTAGGAATGGAATGGGGTAAGTCGGGCTAGAAATCATATTTCATGTCCCTAAACCCAACTTTGAAACAAATCTCTGTCACTGATTTTGATCTTCATTGGGGATAAAAATGACCCTCCATCCTCAATTCTTGAGGGAGATGAATTTCCTGTTGGGACCCGAATCCCCAAACTTAAAAATTAAAATTATTTTAGAAATAGATTCAGTTAAAATAAGAAAAATATTTTAATATATTTTGATATAAATAATATTATATATGTATATATTTAATATAGAATATATATTTTATATATAATCAGGTTGGGGGCAAGGTGGGGAGTTCACTCCCCATCTCCATCCCCGGTTGGGTATCACTATCAATCCTCATCCTTGCTAAGGCAATCTCTATCTTCGACCCAATGGGGTTTGTTGGGGAAGCTGGACACCCTCCAGGGATGGGAAAAATTATCATCCCTAAAAACATTCTATTAATTTTGATGAATTTTCATTTGTTAGTGTAACTCTTGGCACTAGATGTATATAATTGGGTTCAACTATGACACCGAAAGACATCATACTGAAAAAAATTACTAGCCAATCAACGGGTGTCATTAAAGTGGTAACCAAGGTGTGATATTTACCAAAATTCATGGAGGGTTTTAATTGGTCAAAGCCCTTCTGATATCATATCTTTGGACACCACAAATTTTTCCCATGTTAATTAGTATTAAGCAATTTCTATGGCAATATGTTTTAGAGGATGTATGATAGTTTGATGTCAGCTACTAGTTCTATTGCAAATGGATTAGGTCCAATCCAATTCAATGACTAATTTGGACCATTTTGAACCAGTCCAATTCCATGTTCGGACCATTCAATTTATTCAAATTCATTTTTAATTTAAATTGATTTCAACCCAAACCGTCATTGACACCTATATTCTTATCTTATATTAATGGACCAGATTGGTCCAATCCACCATATCTTTTTGGTCCATCCAATTGATCCAAATGGATTTTGGACTGGATGGGGTCCAGTCCAAAACCTGTCCATTGACACCCTTACTCAAAACCCATTGATTGGGGACAGAACGAAACTCAAACTCAAAATTGTGGTTTCACCATTTGAGGTTAAGGGCTGTGAAATGATTCCACTCATTCATGTAGTCTCTCCCAAACCCCTTTTGCAGGTCATTTATAGGCTTCGATTATTCTATCGTCATTCTTCTTATTTATCAATGTTTTATAAGCATGTATAGAAAGAAAGAAAGAAAAAAAAAGAAAGAAAAGGTATGTTCAAGCATAGAAAATGGATTGGCCCATCTTCATTTATTTGTGTATTTTCTTATTGGGTCTGAGTGGATGGGCTGGACCTACCCCAACTTGGATAGAACCTAACCAATCAAAAACCCTAATAGGAATTCAATATGGTTATACCACAGAATGCTACAGAACGCTTCTTTATCAATGATGAATGAAGAACTCCCAGTAAAGAAGAGGAAATGACAATGGGTCGCCGGTATGGGCCTCTTCTTGGAAGGCTCTGGGTTTGTCTTGTTTGTGTGGCCGGTGGGCAGCCTTCACTTTTAATCAAATTCAAGAATGGACCACCTATTTGGGTCTCTGTTGGCTGGCCCATTTTTTAGTTGTTCTCTCTGATTCCTACTTCTGCTTCGTTTGAGCAGGATATTGTAACCTTCTTTCTTTGTTCTGTTAATGAAATTTTCATACAAACTAAATAAATAAAATCGCTTCATTAGAACCATACAAACTTGTTGGAGAACAAGAGTTGGACCAAAAATCCTAAGTATCTATCCCATCTAATGCCTATAAGCCACAGTGATCTCTTAAGATCAAGAGTCTATATTGGAGTTTTGACATCAAAAAGCCCTAAATTTTAAGTGATCAAGACCAGGAAAAGAAAGGTGCCCCAGACTTCTATTCCCTCTTCTGGCGAGAAATAAACTTATTACTGTACAAGAATGAGACAGAAATCCAACATTGTCGGATGGGTCAAGCAGGAATAATTCAGAACTAATCAGCCAGGATCAAAATCACAATCCAATCAAGTCCAGTTGGATTCAAAATAACACGATGGAAATAAGGAAATGTTGTCAATGATCCAAAAGTTTCACATCCAACCCCCTAACTTAATTGGAATTAATGGCATATCCAGAAAGAATAGAAGATGCTTCATGGATGATAAGTGCTTATAAGATAATGTTTAATAAGCGCTTATCCTTATTAAGTATTTATGAGTGTTTAGTGAAAAAGTGCTTCTTTCAAACGAGATAGTATAGGTGTTTTGAAAATTATGCGGCAGACCAAAATGAGACAGAAACACAATAAGCGCTCTTTTGGAAAAGCACTTGAAGAAAAGTGAAAAGTTTTGAACTTATTCAAAATGGGTTCCTGAAAAAGTACTTATTTGGGCTTATTTTCCCAAACACTTAAAACTGCTTATTGGTTACGGCCCAAAATAAGTGCTTAAAAAAAGCACCCTCAAATGGGGATAGAGCAGATTCAATTCCTATCAAATCAATAAATATAATTATGTATATTATTTTTAAATAGAATAAAAAGGCCAAACAAGATTCATGTAACCCCATATAATTGAGATAGGACAGGATAAGGATGATTTACTTGAATTTTAATCAGATCGAATGAAGTTAGATCTGCATTAGGTACAATTATGGATCATGTGAACCCAAAATAATCAGATCAGATCTCGAATCAGGTAGCAAAATTTGGAAAAGCCAGGTCGCAATAAGAAGCCCAAAAGAATCCATGAAGTTCAAGGAGAAAAATGAATATTTAATAAAAGAAATGATAACATTTAAAAAAAAAATGAATAATCAAACTACAGATTGAAAAAGCAAATAAATGATGGATCCAGAAGGTCCACTATCCAATAATGAACTGTTGGCAACATGATTCCTCCATGTGACAGGCATAGCTATGGTTGTGAAGAGAAGCCGCCTAATGAGTGTGAAGTGTGCACATATATACATGTTCACATCAGCACACATAGGCTGTTCATCAATTACTAGATACCCCACTTTTCAGAAGCAGGCCTTATATATTCTTTTTCACTATCAATGCCACGTGCAAATTATTGCCTTTTCAATTATAAAATTAAGATTTTTTTTAAAAATAAATCTATGACGCCGAAAAGATATGATAATGGAAGAAGAGCAACCAATAAAACCTTTAAAACTTTGGGAAAAGTACGAATACACACGATGCAGCAGAATTCTGAATTCCAGCCACCCCCTACAATTAGTCCTCTTCCCCCCTATAAACCACATCTTGCCCGTGAATTTGGCATCAATTCACGATCAGGATGCATTCCCCCTGTATTTTGAGCTGGGCTGATCGGTACTTCTCCCTAAAACTTTTGATGAATACCAATTAGAGGTGCTCACGCTACCGAACCGTGGGCTGCTTTTTTTGAATTGAACCATTACTACTGGTTTTTGGAAAACCTGTAATTGAAATCGAATCAAAATTAGTTGGTTAATCGGTTGATCGGTTTGGTTAATTGTCGGTTTTTTATTTTATAATTTTTACAAAATATATAATAATAATATATATAAATATATAATATGTATTTTTAATAATAAATAATATATTATAAATATATGTTTATATATAATGCATATTTATTAACTTAGAATATATATATATATATAATATAGAGAAATATATGTATATTGGTTGGTTTGGTTAACCGATTTTTTTATTCAGTTTCGGTTAACTTTTCAATTTTTTTGCTCACCCCTATGAATACCATTATATCTAGGCTTCAAATTTTGATCCGATATGGGGTGTATTGTATTGTACATTTCAAACTCTTAGACAAGATACAATGGAAAATCGATGGTATCATCTTTTTTCACCGTATCAGACTTGTATGGAATCCATATTGGGCTGTATCGAAGGTGTATTGGGCATATCAGTAGTGTATCGACCAATACATTACAAAAAAAAAAAAAAAGATACAAGCAAAAAACGAAAAAAAAAAGGTGAAAAAAAGCTTCTTTCCCTTAAAACAAGCCTTCTCACCCCAAATGGCTCTAAAACTCCAAATCTCATTTATAGTGTTATATATGCAAAAAAAAAAAAGCACATGTGAATCATCAATATTTTTTCAATTATTTTCAAGTTTTGAAAAATATTACAAAAATATGTAAATCTTTTCAATTTTTCATAATATCTTATGATTATTTTTCCTTGAATGCTTGAAAATATTTAAATCTATATTGATCTACACTAAATATGTTCAAAATCACTTTTTTATGTGTTATGAGTAATTTATGGAAATTTTATTAAGAGATTTGGGAAAAATATAAAATAACAAAAAAATTGAAAATTCATTTTTTTATCTACCTAGAAAGACTTATTATATTTTAGATCTATGGATTATCTATCATATTCATAGAGCAATTGCAATTTCTTCTTCAATAATTTTTTTATCTTTTATATTTTTAGAAGTAAAAATAATTAATAATTAATTATATTTTATGATATAATCACAAGGATTGATTATATTATACATCTATATATGATTTATCATTTTCATAAAGCAATTAAAATTTCTTCTTCAATAATTATTTTTTTGAATATATTATATAATGCTTATTTATTTTTTATTTTTACAATTTTTTAAAATAAAAAATAAATAATAATTATTAATTGTATTTTCACTTGGAAATTGTGCAAATGCATGTTTTATGATTGGATAGGATAGTTGGGTTTTCCCATCCCTTAAAACTTAAGAATTATAATTTATAAATTATAGTTAAGCACGGGATTTTTTAATGAAATTATAATTGACTATGATATATTTCTTCATAAAACTATTAAAATATATTAATTTAATGTATGCACATCTCATTGAGGCCTTATATTTAGTGTTAATGATGTATTTTTATGATTTATTGAAGTATTTATAAAGTTTTCATGCAAATTTATGTGTATCTTAATTTTTCTCCGATACACATGTATATCCAAGGTGTTTCTTGATACATCTCCTAAAATTGACTTTCCAATACACTTGACATTTCTGATACTTTGAATCTTGATTATACCAATCAATTTTTTACCATTCTTGAGGTATTGGTTGATTAGTCAAATTTGTTTTGGGTATTTTGTCCTTTTTGGCATCAATTTTTTTAAATCTCTTTTCGGTATCAAAAGTTTTTTTAGGTATCATGTATTTTGGGTATCAATCATTTTCTTTTAAGCCTCTTTCCAATATCATAAGCTTTTCTTCAAAAATGATAATATAAAAGCATAGGAGATTATGGAAAACCTCCCCTCACTATTAAGCAACTTTTCAACCTAAAAGCTTAAAATGTTAGAGAGGTCAGGTTTTTTATTCTCTAACATGCTCACTCGTGCAAAAGCCCATTGGGTTTAAAGCAAGGACAAGTACAGGCCCATAAATACCTTGTTTTGAAATTTAGGGCCTATTTGCAGGAATAGGGGTTTGGAATCGGAATTGAAATGGCCCATTCCAACTTCAACCATTTGGTTTGGGTGGAATTGGAGTCTCATTCCTGGTGGAATGACATTCACCAATTTGAGAGAATGGCATTCCCTCCCCCTCCCTTGGGAATGAGATCCCATTCCAACTAATTCCAATTCCGATTTTGATTCCCATATGAACCAAACAGACTGAGAATAGATCATTCCAATTCCAAAAGATTCTGCTTTCAATTCCAACTGCAAACCAAATGGACCATTAATTAACTATAATAGAGTAGCAAGGATAAAACACTAAACCACTTGTCAAACAAGCTCTGATACAATATTAAAAAACCGTTCAATCTAAAAAATTAACTGTTAAGTGAGATCGTTGGATAGGATTTTATTTTCTAATACTCACTTTATTTAGAATGTTTAAGACTTTTCCCTGACTTTTAGATACCTCTAAAAAACCCTTGGCACATGTTAACCACCTCTCTCTTGATTTCGCTGTCCATTGATATGCCTAAATCGAATTAAACCAAGAAGAAACCAGCTACGCCCAGTAAAACCATGACAGCCTTTGATACATTCTTGTGACCCAATTTTACATCACTTCGTGATTCACGGTTTTAGTCCAGAACTTTTTGAGTAATTAAATCAATTATTCGTACGAATAGATTCTATTTAACACACCACAGCGTAGGGCTAAAGATACAATCGTTGATCATGACCGTCTATTTATTGCACCAGAATAACATTGATATTGATATATCCTCATGTTCAATAATTTCGTCATTTCAATTGATCCCCATCTGTTAGATCAATGGCATTTTATGTATTGATATAATAGTGATTATTTAAGGGTATTTTTTACTTTTTATTTATTAATACTTTAGGTATTATTTAAATACACATATCTATGAGTACAGTAGTAATTTTACACCTTTTACTCGTCATTTAATGGAATGTCTCTGACCGTATAAACAGTTGGAATATTTTTGTGAGGGCTCTGCTCTATTCTGAACCAGACCATTGAACCATTGGACCATGACCCACCAGCCTGAATCATTCGACCTTGACCCATCAACCTCTGCAATTAAACGATCTTGTACCACTCGAATCCTCTAAAGGAACTGGAGAATATTGAACCAATCATGATCGTCCTGAAGTGTGGGACCCATGTATTTGTAGTTGACCGCTAACGAGATTGGTCCGTATCACAGTAGACTCGCGATAATGGAATGGAAAATCTCTTTCTCAGGCATGTAATGTCAACAAAACCAAGAAAGCCCAAGAAGGCCCAAATCCATCTGACTACAGATGTCTCCAAAATATGGGCCTATTCAGTATCATGTTGAATGCTTGAAACCAGGCCAGCAATCTTCATCTTAAAGCCAGCCCGACCAGATTAGCCCAACTCCTAACCAAGCTCAGGTCTAGGGACTAGGGTACTATGCATCTCCGGACTTGTAACTGTAGGGGTGTCAATGGGTCGGATTTAGCACATGTTTTGCCCAATCCAAACTAACCCGACCCGATTCGATGAAATTGCAATGGGATTCTATTGGAAGAATTTGTCTTTCCTCTAAGCAGATTGCAATGTCGCCGTTGTTGTTGGTTTTTTCTTTTTTTTTTCTGTTTTTTTTTTTTTTTTTGGGGGGGGGGGGGGAGGCTGTGTGTGTGAAGGTGAAATGCAGAGTTAAGTTAGCAAGAGACTGCAATTCCACATTTTATTTTAGGGTTGTTTGGTAAGTCTTTCAGATCTTTCAACAGCTAGCCCAGAAGATAAGAAGATGCACCGAGCTTTTGAGGTCTTGTTTTTAAAGATCAAAAGCTTCATTTGAAGCTTCCTGATGTTTGGGTTTTTCAGTCTTTCTTCATGCTCATCCTCGGATCTTTCAGTCTATACGATACATTTATAATTATTAGTCTTTTGAGCTTCTTACATACCAAAGCAAATGCCAAACGCCACCTTTGTCTTTTGATGTATTTCCATTAATAGTCATTTACTTAGGCACTCCTAG
Source organism: Nelumbo nucifera (assembly GCF_000365185.1). The sequence goes on along the minus strand of NW_010729144.1, from coordinate 1,286,378 downwards.
TTTTATATATTTATTACCCTTTAGTTTGAATATTATTAAAACACCCCTATAATTTGTGAATGCTTTTACTTGTAAGAACCTTTTGTATAAGTCGAAAATTTGAAAAGGCAAAGATCTGGGCTTTCTATTTCAAAAATACCCCTATCAATTCTAATATCATATGCGCTCCACATCTTCTTTAGACCAAATTATAATGTGGGGGAGGAATAGAGGATGTTGCTTCTCAAAGGTTAAACCTAAAAGGCAAAATTCATTCATAAATGCTTTTAACAGCAAGAAACCTCTGCACGGCACAAAGTTGATGACAATGATGAGGCGCCAAAATGGAAGACCAACTGCCTCCAATAGGCATTTAACTTCAGAAAGTGTGACCCCCTGGAATTAACCTTAAGGCTGTGTTTGGCTTGAAGTCAAAGGTAAGAAAAGGAAGGAAAACTTAAACAAGATTTATTATGTAGGTTTTTTTACCTTTTTCCTTCAAAACAAACACAGCCTAAGGGTTTTGGAGAGAGAACTTGTCATGTCAAACAGTATAACCTAAGCGTGACTCTCCAGGTTCGTTGGCCTTTCAAACCCAACATGTATATTGGATCTTTGAGAAAGATTTATAATTTTGAACTTTTGATTGGGTTTGGTTGCAAAATGATAGCCAATGTGAATTATTCATCTGATGTGGCCAAATTCGTGATGGCTTGGCACATTAAAACCAACTATATTGAAGCTCATTCTCTTAGAAAGACCAGGCCACCTGTAAAATTTGGGCCCAATCAATCAAAATTTGGTCCCATCTTGCAAAATTCCAACTTAGAATTTATTGTGAAATCCCTTTGGCCATGCTGATACATGAGTTGCTTATCTATGAGCAACACTCTAATCCCATTACAAAAACAACAATAATGATGATGATAACAAATGAAAATGTTTTCTTGAAATAATTCTAGTAAGAAGCTTCTCTAAATAGAATGCAATTACATCTGTCATGTGAGGGATCTATGTGTACAAAACACTGGCATGTTCACTCATGAGTGGTTATATTTCTTATTTTACACATGTATTTGCATTAGATATGGAGTTCATAGAAATATCTCTTTTAGGGGGCCTTCCTATTTTTGAATTTTGGGAGGGGGAAAGTTGGTCAATGGGATTTTGGTTCCCATTTACCAAGAATCTCATATTCTTTTTTCAGATTTATGTGGGAATTAGGAAAAGTTCATTTTCTTAAGCATGATACCCATCTCTTAGGTGGATAAATAGCTTTCCCACGTAGGGGAAAGTCACTAACACTTGAATGGAATAAAAATGCCCCTTTTAATAATGGATTATTATGGTTAAAATGATCATTATTTTATTTAACTGGAAAGTAAAAGAATATGGGTAAATGCACTTACCGAAAAGTGAACAGGGCCTTAATAGAAATGGTGCTGATGTGGAATTTTTTTTGTTACTCTTGAAACACAGAATTAGGTTCGGCACATGCACAAAATTCTTGGCATAAACAAGTCAATACCAGATGGCAAGATCTTCTAAAAGCATCTCTAATTCCAGGAAATTATTATTTGGTAGGGATGACAATTTTTCCCATACTTGCTAGGTACCTGGCTTCTTTTTCCAAAGGAGAGCCCAAAGGAATGTTAAATGCTCCTCCAAAACAAAAATGACCATTGGAGTGGCGAATCAATAGTCCAACTCCATTAGTAGATGATTTTAAAGCTCCATCAAAATTAAACTTCAATGAAAATGAAGGTGGCTTATCCAACCAATCTGTGATTGAGAATGAATTTCACAGTCGCTGATTGAAGATTTGAAATAATTTCAGCCATCTAACATTGTGCCACCAATAGTACTACCAAAGGATCAAATATAGTATGCTCAAATATCACGTTACAACGACTTTTTTTCTAGATATTCCACATAATAATAGCACCTTGTGTTAAAATTGATAAATGAGATGGATTCAAAGAGTCATCAAGTTTTAACCACAAAAGAAGCCAGTCATGGGGAGTGAATTCGCAGCAAGTTGCTTTACCCAAAGAGATAGATTTGAAGCAAACCAGACCCTCTGAACAATCACTTCACATTCAAAGAATAAATGGTGTAAGCTTTCATCATCTAAGCCACACAGTGGACAAATAGGATTTATCACTTGTGAATGCCGAGCAAGAGAAGAAAATATGAATGTGGAGAAGTAAATTTTTTATCTTCCAAAACGTCTGCCATGTAACTTTGCCAAATGCATAAGTGGATAATGAAGCATCTGTTTGGTATCGATGTCGTTGCTCCAGAAAACGTTGATACATTAGTGCTACATCGAAAAAAACAATGTTCTAGGAAAAGCTTGTTTTTTTGGAACTGTTTTTCCATAAAAAAACTGTGCTCCAAGCAACGTCTTAGAAATTAACATGGTGTTTGGAAGTGTGGGTGTTTTTGGGACTCATTTTCAAGAAAAAATGCCCATGCTTCCAAGACCCATTTTTACAAAAAAAAACGCTTCTGCCACGTAGGTAGTGAGCAACACTATACTGTTTGGTAAGCACTGTTTTTCATCACCGTTTTTCATGCGTGTGCTGATAGGTAAGCACTTAGCATTTCATGCATCAGTGGGGTCCTGATTTTTGAGACATGCCCGATTTTTTAATAATCGGCTGAACCAAACAAAGAAATACATGGGCATTTGTTGAAATGCCTATGTGGATCTGATGTGGCACCGTTTTTTTAAAAAACAGCCATAGTTCCAAACATCCCCTAAGAATGTATGGTTTGGAGCAACACCGAATTTTTATAATGGGTACCAGTATTGAAAACAAACATGGAACACTGGTATCAAATAGAAAGTGTTGTTGCTCAAAGAAACATTTTATCTGATAATAACATTTCCAAACAACAAAAAAATAATACAATTTTCTTAGAAAACAGTGCTTTCAATCCAGACATCAGCAGCACTGTATCTGCAGCACGGATGCCAAAAATATATGAAAATTGCACGTCATTAGAAGAAAAAGAAATTTATGTCGATAAAATGGTGAGACTACCATGAAGTGTGAACAGCCATACTAAGACATCATCAATTTCCCAGGAGTGAAGTAGAAGTGAAATAGAACAAATCATATGAACCACTGGTTCAGCAAAGTAATCCTGCAGTCTGTAAGCCATCCAAGCATTAGAATCTGGATCTATAAAATGTGTCACTCTTATAAAGAAGAAGTGGAACCAAGAAGGGCAGATAGCAGGAGAGACTCCGGAGTAGTACCTAAAAGGTAGCCAAGGGTCACATGACCAGCCATTCCCCCACCAACTATCTTCAACCAATTCTCAACAAAGGACGACATTTCAGCATACTTGCCCCAAGTGTGAGAGATTCGGGAGTTAGCTATGACCGACCAAAAATTGTGGTTACTAAATAAATAATTTTTAGAAGTTAAAACTTTAACCTAGAGTTGATCACCACTTGTTAAAAACCTCCAATAAAGCTTCGTGAGTAGAGCAAGATTGTGTAACTTAAAATCCATGAAACCAAGGCCTCCTTGAGATTTTGGAACACAAAATGAAGCCTAACTCTTTAGAAAAATATGTGTGTTATCATGAAAGAAATCCCACCAGACCTTCCTTGTAAGAGGGGTTAAATTATCATAGTGATTCTGAGTCAACAACTTAGTGGACAAGATATAAGAAGAGAGAGCGTTCACAATGCTTTGAATCAGAATTGAACGGCCGGCATGTGATAATAACCCACTTTTCCAATTCTCCAAATGGGATTTCACCTTATCTATCACTTTTTTGGCATCCTCTTTACAACCATGAATCTAATGAAAGTTAAAACCCAAGTAAGTTTCAAAACCAATCATCACTAATTTTACGACGGATAGGCCTAATGCAGATTTATGAATTCCACTAGAGTTATAAACATTTAAAATGTTCAAAACCCACACTCTATACATTAATACCCGCTCATAAATTGGCATCAATTCCGAATTAATACCTACCCCAACTATGTTAAACAGTTTTGTATGCCCTTAGCTTCAATCAGAATGATGTACTTTATGAGTTTATTGTAAATGAATAAAAGTGCATATTTGWTTCATGTTCYCTTGGTRTGTTTYTSTRTAATATCCTTAAACTGGACACTTAATGAGACTCGTGTTAGTTTAGAATGTTCACAGCCAGTGGGTCGGCCTGGGGAGACCTATCCTGACAAGGCTGACACTGTG
>NW_010729144.1:1253742-1280758 GCF_000365185.1 Nelumbo nucifera | reverse complement strand
TGTGCTCATGTACCATCCTGCTGATTCTTGCGAAGGACAGAGTTCTTGGAGAAGAACACTGCTGATTCTGCTCCATCCTGCACTGCGCCATCTTCAGTGAGAGCAGTTTTTGGATCTTTCCTTGGGCGTGAACACCTCCGTTGGGAGATACTACTTCTCCGTATCATGTATAATTCTCCCCTACTCCTTTTGGTTCAGATCTGATTCAGTTTAAGGTTCAAGAATGATCATTGAAAATATGATTTTCTAAACAGAGAGTGTGATTCCCAGTTGAAGGGAGAGAATTTTTTTTTGAAATTCACCCCTTATTCCGCAATCTTTGGGCGTCCATGGGATGGATCTCTCATCCCTTCAAACTGTACTTTAGGCCTAAAAATTCTGACCTTGGGCTGAACCGTCATTCTTCCTTAATTTTACTCCCAATAAAGTAGTCATTCGAGTATGACTTCAACGGTGCACATTTCTACCAAAGAAAATAGAAGATTTTTCATAACTTACTTGCTAACCTGACCAAGAACAAAAATTGTCTAGGTTGGCTTTGACTGGAGTGACTTCCCGCATAGAACCTCTATAATAAATGAGGGTGTTGTATGCATACATTATATGATTTAAAGCCACACCTCCTGAACCTAATTGAATGCCACAAAGATTTTTTTTTTTTTTTTTTGAAAGCCCTTAGGCAACTTCATTCAACTTTACAGAAGAAATAAACTTAGAAGTAGAGGACCATGTTTGAGTAGAGAGACAAGTAAGAGCAAATTTGGCTATGTGATGAGTTACCTGGTTACTAGATCTTGGAGTAAAAGTAACTGAGGAACCATCAAGGTGATTAAGGAGACTCTTGCAATTTGATAAGAGAGTAAGGATACTCCAAGGAGGATTAGAGTTTTCCTCCAACAAGAGCTTGTGAGCCTATAAACTATTCATAAACATACATGACAGCACATCAATTCCCAAGATAAATAAATAAGGAGAGAGAGGGCATCCCTAACGGAGACCCATTGTGGTTGGAATTGTTCAGATGGTATTCCCTTAATCAAAATAGAATAGAAATCTATTGCATTGAACTGCATATAATTAATTATATGACAAAATTAGTTCGAGAAACCCCACATCTTCAGAATTGATAGTAAGAATGAACAGTCCATATGGTCACAAGCTTTGGATAAGTTTCATATCTACCTCTATTCTTATGAATACTATCAAGGACTTCAAAGGCGATGATCCGATTGTCTAGAATCTGTCGCCCAGGAGTGAAAACCGTTTGCATTGGAAAAATCAGTCTAAGGAGGAGGTGTTTCAGTCTTGAAGCAATAATTTTGTAAGTGACATTTATGAGGCTGATAGGCTGAAAATCAGACACTAACTCCAGACCTTCTTTTCTGGGCATTAACACAATGTTGGTACCATTAACAGCTTTGATATTCTCAGGATGCAAGAAAAGAGATTGAACAAAGTATATATGAGCATATATACAATATTCCCATCAACTTCAATTATAGATATAATATAAATTTTAAGTATATATTTAAATTGAATCAAATCGGAATATATGTGACTATAAATGGTAGACCCATATTTGATATAAATATAAACGGATCAAATTCAAATAGCCCTATTTGTCATATCATAAGTTGAAAATGGATGTTTTAAGCTTCATCACTTATTATGGGCCCTTTTCTTCTTTTCTTTTCGTTTATGGGCTTCTAGAAACTGTTTAGGATGCAAAGAGTTCCCTCTCTAGTCTTCACGATAGCACGATTTCCTAGGCCTTGTAATTCAGCTGCTCACAAGTTGGAAAAAATTTGCTCTCTGTTGTAATTTTACTAAGACCTAATCCACCACTCCTTCCTTTCTTGATTAAATATTCAAACTATCTTTAGCAATGTTAACTGATTTGTTATTAGTGCAGTGGAATTCCATCTAGTCGGTTCAATTTAAATGTATATGTTCTATCAATTTGTGAAGTTGGTTTGAATGTTGTGTTTTCATGAAGTATTGATTCAAACTTCATAAAATTTATTTTTTTTGTCCATGGGGCAGGCAGTGTTTCTTTGCTTTGCGTATCTGTCTGAATCAGATAGAAATTTTGCACCCAGTTCAAATTTTCATCCATTTGTTTGTTTATCACTATGATTTATACACGTACCTGATATAAAATTTGTACTCTTTGTCTCATATACATTCATTGGCAGTGCAAATTTTACACCCAAAAAACTGGCAAATTTTGCACCACCCTCCTCTTACCTAAATTCTCCGTCATATAAAATGGGGACCACATCACCTTGCTTCCTATTCACTCCAAAACAAATAGGTGAATAGCCCTCCTACCTTTCTTCTCTTTCATAAAAGGTGGAGACCACATCATTTAGATTCCTATTTTACTTCTCACAACCAAACAAGACAAAAATCATATCTAAAGCAAATAGCAAATCAGAATTTATATTCAGCCTATTTGCACTCGCATGCATTTACGTCAGTGCATATAAACTGGACCTAAATATCTGCAGCAGAAACAATCAAACAACATTCTCTGACATATTTTAAGCCGAACCCTGCACCAATTGGACCAATTAATGTCCAAAGGTGGTACTGAACTACTGGGTTCAAATACCCAAAAACATAACAAGGCCCAATTCAGGCCCATAGGCCATGGATATTTAAACAGTTACGGTTAGCCGTTAAGCCCGTTACTTTATCGTATATGGGATGATAGACCATTGGGTGTATCTATCATCGGAAGGGAAGCTTCAGCTCAGTGCCAGAGTGCCTCACGCCTCAAACTTAGACCGGAAAATCTCGAACCAGTCGATACTTTATTTAAAAAGGCGCGATAAATTAATTGAAACGGGTCACCTTTTTGTGGCTATATCTGAAACGGCAAAGACTGCAGAACGACCGAAGTCGCAGAAACCCTAGTAACACGACCAACCAACCAACCAACCCTTCACTCACAGTCAGTCAGTTGTCGTCAGTCCATCAACAGTCCACATGCAGCCGGAGAACTTGCCCGGAAGCTCAGAATTGTACCGGTTGTTGCTGGCTGGTAACGGTGGGATGGACGTGGGAGGTTACGGAATTCCGTCCAGTTTTGATTTTACGGCGAACGCCAGCTTTTCTGGTTCTTCCTTCTATCCTTTCGAGATGTCTGGAATTACGGATATGCCACAGGCTCGGGCTCTTGCTGCTTCCAGGAATCACAAGGAAGCTGAGAAACGCAGGAGGGAGAGAATCAATTCGCATCTCGATAAGCTACGGACGCTTCTTCCTTGCAATTCAAAGGTCTTCTCTTTTCTTTCCCTCTCCTTTCTCTCTCTCCCTCTCTTCTTCTTTCTAATGTTGAAGAGCTTCTGTGAATTTCCCGCTGTTGGGGTGTGATTGTTTAATTATAAGTGCAATAAGGTTATGCAGAGTTAGGGTTTTAAGAGGAAGAAACTTTCTTAATTATTTACTTCTTAGTTATTTTGAAAGATATCAGAGTTTTTTGATTGGACGAAGATGATTTCCGAGTCTGAATTTAGCAGTCATGTTTCGTTCATTGCTGGGTTTCGATTACGAGGCTTGGAGGGCTTCTAATGGATTTTTTTTTTCTTTTAAAAAAGATTATTTTTTTTTTCCTAAGTTCTGGAGCTAGGATTTGCAGAACTGTGATAACAGTGAAAAGAGAGTTCATGAGCTTTTCTTTGGGTTTCAGATTCTGATTTTTTTTGGGTTCCATGGATATCTTTTGAACCTTCTTCTGCTTCTTTAATGGTAGAGTCGGAGACAGTAACTGGACAAAAAGGATAGAAATAAAGGTGTTTTGGGAAAGTTGCTGAGTCTATCTTTTTTCTTTTTGAATTAGGGTTTTCCTCAGCTTTTTTATTATTAATAGTTTTTTTTTTCTTTTTAATTCCTTCTTCCACAGACAGACAAAGCTTCATTGTTGGCGAAGGTTATTCAACACGTCAAAGAGTTAAAGCAGCAGACCTCAGAGATTCCCGAGCTCGAACTATTTCCTTCCGAGACGGACGAGATCACTGTATTCCCGGGTGACTTTTCCGGTACCGGGAGATTGATTCTGAAAGCATCCTTGTGCTGCGAAGACCGATCTGATTTATTGCCCGATCTGATCGAGACACTGAAATCCCTCCGCCTGAAGACCATCCGAGCAGAAATGGCGACGTTGGGAGGTAGAGTCCGGAACGTTCTAGTCGTCGCCGGAGAGGGAGACAACAGCGACGAATCCATCGGTTTCTTACGGGACGCCTTGAAAACCTTGGTGGAACGATCTAACTCCGGCGATCGTTCTAAAAGGCGTCGAATGATCGACCGGAGAACAACATGAATTTCCTCCTCGTTCTTCCGACTGCTTTTTTTTTTTCTTTATTTTGCTTTGTGTGTTTGGTGCTTGTGGGTGGTCTTGTGTGTATCGTATCGTCTGTGTTAACTTGTTCTCTGGTGATCTCGTCTGGTCCGCTATGCTCTTGACGTTGAGGTCATGGTGCAGGTACGGAGAAACAGAAAAAGAATTAACATTCGGGGAAAGAAATTAAAAGCTTGTAAGTAAATTATCTGTAAGTTGCAGGAGAAGTGTTTCTTCTTCTCCTGTTCTGAAATCCTTCATGAACTCGTGCAGTTTCGTTTCTAAAATCTAATCCTTCAATTAACGAGCTGCTTTGAACAACAAATTCATGGCGTTCGTTTGTGTGGTAATGGGGTTTGAGATTCTCTCAAAAATTTCAATCTTGGACGAGAATGACGATTCGATTGATATAGCTTGAATTGAATGATCTGTGTCTGAACTTCTAAGTCGTTGAAATCGAAATCCAGTGAAATAAAGCAGGAGAAGATGGAGGGTAGATGGTCAAGATGACATATTGATTTAGATCAAATGACGTAGGATTGGAATCTTTTCTCATAGAGATTGGTAGGATGAACTCAAGTCTCAAGTCTCAGGGTGTCGTTCAATCTATCAGCGGTCGGTTTCACGTACTTGGGCTTCTGAAAAATAAAAAAGTAAAAAGCGAAAGAAGAAGAAGAATAAGGAAATGGTGGTTTTTATCAATTATGGACTCTCTATCGTTGTTGAGGTGTCTCATTAAAGACAAAAGAAGTCTTGGGTGGGTCTGAAGGATGCCGATCATGGGGTCGAAATGGCTTCATCACTCTCTAAGTGATCAAATCTACGATGAAGAGAACATCTGGGACAGTGGAGCCCACTTGAAAACAGATGAATTGAATGACTTAAAAACTATTTAATTGGGTTGACTATTATTTATAGCGTCGAATATTTGTTATTTAATCATTTTACCCGCTAAAATTCAGCTTAAAATTCTTGCCCCAAATGTGTGTTTGACACAAACATTGAACAAATATGAATGATGAATGAGAAAACGACACCTGATCTCCGCTACAAACACGATGCGTACAACACGCTACGTAATCCAATCATGAGCAAACAGGCCAGTTGCTGATCCATCTGATAGTTGTTAGAAACAGGATGCGTACTACGGGATAGTATAGTATGATAGCTGTGTTACAAGTGTCTGTACAACAACAGGATACTATGATAACTGTGTTAGAACTTAAAAGTGTCTGTTTCGAAAAAATAGCTTGGGCTGTTTAAAAGTTTTCTGCCTATACAGTCGTATAAACCTTGTGTTTGCACTCTTCCATACCTCAGATCAAGTTTTTGCCCTCCTCCCAAACTGAGCCCAAAAGAATATTGAATTCACCCCATGATGGCAATGGGGTGAATTTGGTAAATTCTAAACCCTCCCCATTTTCCCAAACCTCCAACTTGTATCTTCCTTAAAACCTACAACAGTTAATATTTGTTAGAATCTAATCCCTCCCCGACCCTATATCATGGGTGGAAGTTTTGGTAAAAAAAAACATCTAATTTCTTGTCATATATAAATAATAAATAAGTAAAATAATATGAATAAACATCAAATTTTTTATTTATTTAATTGAAACATATAGAAGATAAACTATCAATTATCCTTCACATAAGATTCAAAGCATTATTAAACTCAACACATAATATATAGGGAAAATTCCCTATTAGTACCATGTATTTTGGCTCGAGTGACAATTTGGTCCCCAAACTTTAAAATGCGACAATCTAATACCTAGACTTTCAAAATGTGACAATCCACTACCTATTGTTAATCGGTCGTTAAGTGACATTTGAAAAGTCAAAAATGCCCTAAGAATGTCATCTAATTCTCTTTATCAACCATCCAAACGTTGACAAAAATACTAAACAGTCTCAAATTCTAAATTCTCTAAACAGTCACCAATTTTTTTGAATAGAAGAGTCTAAGATTTGAGACTGTTTAGTTTTTTGTCAATGTTTGGATGGTTGAAGAATTAGATGTCATTCGAAAGGTATTTTTGACTTTTCAAATGTCACTTAAATGATTGATTAACGGCAGGTACTGGATTGTCATATTTTTAAAGTTCGGATACTGGATTGTCGCATTTTAAAGTTCGGGGACCAAATTGCCACTCGAGCCAAAATACAAGGTACTGATCGGAAATTTTCTCTAATATATAAGATCAAATTCCATGAAACGACAAAGTTGATTATAAACATTATGGGTATTTTAATAAATTCAATAGATAAGTGAGGAAGGGTTGTGTCTAGCCTAATATCATATCCTACCCATACCTATATGGATTGTAAAATCTTAAAACTTGTCTCCACCCCCAAACCCCTGTGAAGGTATAGGTAGGCACCTGCCAGGCAGGGTGGAAATTGCCGTCCCTTGTAACACGCCATACCAATTACCATGTCATGTGTAAGAAGCTCAAAAGAAGCCTAGGCTGTTTTTTTTTTTTTTTCAAACAACCTTTAATTCGAATCGCTAATCCATATCATAACAAGGGGGGATGTTCTTCAATGTAAATTGCGTTACTTGTTATTAAAAAGAAAAAAAAAAAAAGAAAACGTGTTCTTGGTTATGTATATGTTTTTCATTTCTAATATTAAAACATGTTCTTGAATTTTCATATATTTATTTAATATCATGTTTTCATAATGGATGTGTTTTTGTTAATGTGGCAATTGTTTTTGTTTTCAAAAACAAAACCAACCATGTTTTCAAGCCAACCACGATGTGGCAAAGGTTGTTTTGGTTTTAGAAACATTTTAATGGTTTGAAAAATATATATTATTTCTTTAAGAAAACCAAAATATTTTTATTCTTCGAAACAAAGTCACAGTTTAATAACATGTTTTTGTTTTTATCTTATATGACAATTTAAATAAAAAAAAAACAACTAATGGATCAATAATGTATTTATCAAGAATGTATTGCGTAGTACGCACCTTGTTTGTAATAGACCGGCCATTAAGGGAGGAAAATTTAATTATGTCCTTGGGATCATCATCATCATCATCATCTATTATCCATACAAGGTCATCAACATGAATCCTCTTTTGCAATTCCATTGTTATGCTTGATATCAATGCAGGCTATATTTGGAGCCGATGTCGTTTTCCCAAAAAACGTTATCACATTGGAGATTCAGTGTTTGAGAAAATTAGTTTCTGTTTGATTGGATGTTTTTTCTCAAAAACGTTTTGTTTTTTCAACCATGGCATAGTTTGAGAAAACACCCCTTTTGGCATTTTCTCATTTTTATACCGTTGCTAACAACAATTTGCTAATGTGGTGTTGAAAAACGGCTAGGTGAAGCAATGGAATCAAGCAAATAATGCCATTTGCCATTTTCTCAAAAAACAATCATCAAAAAATGCCATCAATTCCAAACAAGCACATAATTTTCTCAAGCAACAACCCCTTTCAATCTTTCTTCTTGACATTGTAAATCAACTAAAATACATTTTAATTGTGCCTTCTAATTTATTTTTTAAACCAATACGTTCATAAAATGTATATATATATATATCTATATATATATATATTTTGGCATATTTTTCATCTCTATTAATTATTCCTTTATAATCGGAATAGGAATGGATTCCCAAGGAAGGGAGAATGAATGTCCATCCCCTCAAATAGAGAATAGAATGGGAATGGATTCTTGATCCCGGACCCTATTCCCGCAAGCCAAACGGACCCTTGATATCTTTTAATTTTTTTCAACCCAAAAAGGAATGTGTTGCAACTTGTGCTCTTTCAGGTTGCACTCCTTGTGCACACCGTTCAAGCCATGGCAGCAAAAGGTTTAACATGTTATAATACGAAGTTAATACATGAAGGCGGAACGTACAACAACGCCCAAGTCCCAACTCTGATCAAGGGGATATGTACTCGGTATTCGGTACTCCTGCCGGAAAAATCGCCAGCCAGGGGCCGTCAATGTCGTCGGCAGTAACCACCATGGAGATTTTAATCTTTTATCCTACCGAGAAATTCAGAAGACCCAACTACCATTCCCGAGATTTTGATTGACTCGCCAGGTCCCGGTTCGTCCACGTCAGCAACTCGCCACGTGGCGTCATGATGAGGGGTTTCTAAGGGCTCAAAAGAGAGCAAAAAGCTAGCGCGTGCCGGAGGCTGACAAATCCGGCAAAAATCATGAGCGATGAGCAGGGACGGTGAGCCTTGTAGCCGACAACTGCATCACGTGTCGGACGTTGTCGGCACGTGCCCCCTGAGGCGTGCTGCTTCGCTTGCACGCTAACGTGCGCTCTGTGCAGTGTGAAGCCTCCTCCGGACTGTCCCGCCCTCGCCTTCTTTTCTCCCTAGCAATCATTACCCCTCCTGTCCTACTTTCATACATTCTTTTGAGAAAAGCAAAGCGGAGTATGGTATGGACAAATTTGAACGACCGCGAAAAAAGCGAAGCGACACACCGCAGATCATCACGCCCCGTACACTTTCCCTGTGTTCCCCCTCGTTGACTAGCGAGGGCATTTTTGGTTAGTAATTTCAATACAAAGTAAGGGCGTTTAGGGAAATAGAAAATATCTGCTCCCAATCGTTTGATCCGAATCTTGAAGAGGGGGGCTTCATTGGTTTCTTCCCTTTGCTGGGTCATTGACTCAATGGTCGTGCTTTTGTGTGACACGGCGTATTGAGACTGTGAGAAGGTCAATTTCCGTCCAGGATTAGGTACTTTAGGTAGGCTGCGCGGTGCGTGTAATAGGCTTCTACGGGGGACAACGTAGAAAGCAAAAGACCGTATAGGCTTAAAGGATGTAGACAACTTTTTCTGCGACGCTGCAGCTGTGTTCGGGTGGTCGAGTGGGCCCCGGATTCCCACGAGCTCCGCCTCCTCACTTTGGTACGGATCACCAGGGGTACCACATGAGACGGGTCGCGGGTGCAATTCGGGTTGACCAAGCCCGACCATAGCAGCACAGGCTGGAGTGAGATTTTAGGGATGTGGGACACGAAGGAACCTTGTATTTTTATCCTCTCTGCTCTTATTGGTGGGACAAATTTCAGCCCCCAGGTTACAAGAAGGAAGCCCACTTTTGGAGGAATGGAAACGAGGCGGGTTTGGGGTGGGCACCCCTCCCGTCCTACCCTGTAGCCAAGTTGCGTGATCTGTCTCCACTTTCTTCTAAATGGTGGGGTTAGGTTTTAGGTAGAGCACCCACATTCCATTTCTGGCAAGTTTCAGAATTTTCCTCCACCTATAATATATTTGATTTGAGGTATTTTAGAAATAGGATTATAGAAATTTTGCGATATTTTTATGGAATTTAGGACATTTTAGAAATATAATTATGAGATTTTAGGGTTTTAGGCATTTAGGGGAAATTCAAAAATATTTTAGACATTAACGTTAAAGCTATGTTTGGATTGAAGGAAAAAGTAGGGAAAGGAAGGGAAAGGCAAAGAAACCTTTAGGCTCCGTTTGGTTTGTGGGAAGATTTGGGTGGGATGGGATGGGATGGAAAAATATAAAAATTTAAGTTTTCATTGTTTGGTTTTATTGGGATGGGATGGGATGGGAAAATGTAAAAAGGAGAAGTTTACGAAGCAATCCACTATTCACCCTCGTCCTCCTCTCGACCAAACAGAGTGGCGACTAGGAAGAGAAGCGCAGATTTGAACAGAGCGACGACTACGAAGCATTCCACTATTCTTCTCTCTTCTTCTTCTTCCCCTCTTCCCACATTTTCTCTCTTGCTCCATTTCGTCATCGCTACTGCAAGTTGCAGCGGTGGTAGATCTGTGCGTCCCCTCATATCTGTATCTACGACTGTGTCTGCGAACACAAAAAAAAAGAAAGAGAAGAAGAGAGGAAAGAGGGAGGAAAGGAGTGTCTTCAGTCTGTGTCTGCGAACCTAGATCTAAGTGTCTGCAAACCCATATCTATGTCTACGACTATGTCTATGAACCTAGAAGAAGAAAGAGAAGAAGAGAAGAGAGAGGGAGGAAGGGAGTGTCTCCGATCTATGTTTGCGAATCCAAATCTAAGTTCTACCATGGCAGAACTTAGATCTGTGTCTGCGAACCTAGAAGAAGAAAGAGAAGAAGAGAGGAGAGAGGGAGGAAGGGAGTGGCTGAGAGGGGGTGCCATCGTCGCTGGTTTTGCTGAAGGAGTGAGGGAACAGTCGTTTCTCACATTTTTCCACCAGGGTTGCACGGTTTTGGTGTGACCCCAAATCCACCATTTTGGGATCTGAAATCCCACATTTTTCTCATCCCATCCCTTTCTTTCCCTGAAAACAAATGAGAGAAAAATGAATATTTTCAGAATATTCCCTTTTCTCATCCCCATCTCACAAACCAAATAGAGCCTTACAAATTTTGTATAGATTTCATACCTTTCCCACACTCACCCCCGTCCTCTATTCATGAGAAAAATATTTTTCTTGTCTTCATTTACAATCAAGGAAGACCTATCCCATGCGAGGCAGGGTGGGGCAAGGCCTCTGTTTTTATGGGGAAAATTGGCATCCCTATTGGGGGCAAATTTTATATTGAAAAAGTTTAAATATTTAGGCTCAGTTTGGAAAAGGTACAAATACAAATATGTAGAATGCAAATACATAAAAATACAAGGTTTTGCACTCTACTTATATTTGTACTCTTTCCAAATTGAGCCTTAATGACTAATATTTATTAGGAAAATAATACTAATAAAAGGAACAAATTATTCAGTGGACGGCTCAAATTTAATCAGGAGCAGTTTAACGACTAATATTTCAGTTATGCCCTCATTTGTTTGTAATTATGATTTATATTCTCATTTGATATAGAAATTGTACTTTTTATTTCATTTGCACTCACTAGAATTACAAATTTTGCAACCTAAAAACTGATGCAAAATTTTCACCACCTTCTTATCTCAATTCTTTCTTATATAAATTACATCATTTTACATCCTATTTTATTAGTAGACAAATAACTTCCTTACTTCTATTTTCTTTCACTTAAAGGAGGCTACTTCATTTTATTTTTCTTAAACAAATAAGATAAAGACAAATCTCAACTAAAATAAACCAAAATTTACACTCAGTTCTTACAACTTCTATGTATTTATATTATGTTTGGTTTGAAGGAAAAGGTAGAGAAACACGGCCTTATTCCATTGTAAATAAAATCTGTACTGCAACCAAATGCAGCTCAAATGAAAAATATAAAGCTTGTGAGTCTACTCATTTTGGTTGATCTCATGGGGTTCTCTCTAATGGTTGGTCCCATAAAATTGTCTCGGTTTGTCTTATCCCAAAGATTACTCCACATCTTGGTTGATCTAGGGAATCTTCCTTTATTCCAAGGTGTGTAGATGGATAAGTGGCACTACTTGAGCCTCAATAGTTGACTTAAAATTTAATATAATATTATTTTTTTTCATATGTTGGTTTTAATGGATTGTTTTAATTGCTCATTTTGTAACATTTTATTTTATTTTTTAATACATGAAAGTTATTGCTAGAAAAAAGTGAGTTAAAACGTTTGCAGCATGGTGTCCAATCATACATCCAGAATATTTCCCCATGAATATAGTATTTAAGTATGTGTTTGAATATCCTCCCACAAGACACTACAGCAGCATCTTCTCATGGATACCAACATATAAGCACGAGAATTATTCCTAATATGTAGCTGTAGTATCCTATGGATAGGTGTGGGTAGAGCTTATATGAATAGGAGATTCAAACATTACAATCACGGGATATATTCCCAATGTGCAATTGGATGCTATGCTATCCTATCAATGCGTTAACACATTTTTTGTTGGTAGCAGGTCGGTCTAGACAATTCATGAAGCTCATTGAAAAATGTATTTAAATAGAAAAACAATGAATTTGTGGTACTTAAAGATATGGGAATAAGTCATTTTCAATCAACTCAGTTGTTAATAGAACATCTCCCAACTGAGAAATAAATTAATAAATCCTTTTGTGGACTGTTAGAGTCTTCTCTAGGGCTGACCGTTTTGGAAAGGAAAGATATGCTCATGTCAAATGGAACCATATCATTTTTGTTAGTGGCTCTAATAGAATTTCTAAAGGATTGAAGATTTGATTGAATCAGACTGTAATGCAAGATAAGATCACTAAAAACCATCTTGTAGAGTATCATAATGGGTCTCTTTTTTGTCTTGGATCTAATGAGGTAGTCTATGTTGTGTTTAAGTTGGTAGAAAATAAGAGAAGCAGAAAGTTGAATACTATCAAACCAAACACAGCCTAGATGAAAACCATAGCTAGCACCATAGCCATGGGTTGATACCCAGCCCTACAGTTCATAGGAACTTGGCCTCCTACCCAGTGGCGACCTAACCCAATCTGAGCTGTTGAAACCCCAACCTTAACCCTCGGGTTGGGATCAGGTTGGGTTTGGGTTGACCCAACTTTTCTAATTCCTTTTCCCAAATGTTGAGTCAAGAGTTCAAGTTAATTCAATTTTAGCAATATTTTGTGTGAAATACTATAGTTATCATGTTTTAGTAGAATTTTGCCTTTAAACTTAGTTTTTGACATCCAATGTAACACATAAATGCATAAATGTTTGCAGCAAAACATATATAAATACATAGATACATATATTTTATGAATATACATAATTGCATATACATATATACATGCATACATACAAATATTAATCAAGTCGGGTCCAGACTTTTGGGTTCAGGTTGGATTTGGATAACCCAACCCAAATTGCAGCCCTACCAACTCAAGGGTAAGAAAGATAAAGAGGAATAGCAAAGAAGTGCCAATACAGTCGATGTCCAGCTGTTGTAAGGGATATATCTTGTATTGAGGAAGCATGGGTTTAATACTTTAAACCATATTTCGAATATTGACACACACGAGTATCAAGTGTGTTTTCAGGATGATACTACATTCATTTTTTTATTTATTTATTTCAGTTTAATGCTTTACAAACAAATATATTAGGATGGTTTTTAATCTTTAAACCCAAAATAGCATATACCAGTATATAACATATGATACAGTATAATATGTTGTGATATTTTTGAATCTTAGTTCAAACCATGGAAAGGGGGGCTCTTCATGTTCTGTGATAGTGGCCCGGTAACCCTATTCCTAAGGCTCAGTTTGGAAGGAGTACAAATACAAATATTTACAGTACAAATACATATATACTATATAGTTTTGCACTCTACTACATATTCGTTTTTGTATTCCTTCCAAACTGAGCCTAACTTATTAATCTAGTGATTAGGTCTAGCATATGGGAGTTAATGCCACATCACTCATACCAAAAAAAAAAAAAAAAACAAAGAAGAAGCAAAGTAAGGGCCATAACCCATTTACCCAATGTTGATGTTCTCTTATGAGAGGGGCGGGCTAGATATGGATCCAACCCATTGACATTCTTTTCTCCTTTTTCTTTTTTGCCATTCAAACCCATGATCTCATGTTTGTAAGTATGAAATTTTACTATTGCACTAAGAAATGGCCCCTATAGGCTCAGTTTGAAAACAGTACAAATGCAAATATATACAGCGTAAATGCATACAAAATAATACAAAATATAAGATTTTGTACTCTACTCCTTCCAAACTTAGCCATAGGAAAAATAAAAAATAAAAGGGAAAATGTATAGAAGATAAGGGAAAATTGATGATATATAAAAAACTTCTTATGACGTGGTGCATATGCTTGGCCGGTAATTTCTCTCCTACTTCACTTCATTTCATTTGGTGGATGGTCAAGAACTCAAGATTCATATTGGGCTCCTAAATGCCATCTAAGGGCCCATCAAAATTAATGGATTTCCCTCCTATGTATGAAAGAGGTCCAAGTAGGTCTAAGATGTGGAATTCAGGTGGTCTGTATGAAATGACTAGTTTGGCTAAATTTGGAATCCTTATTTCTTTGTGTTATTATTTTATAATTTTGCAATTTGAAAAATATTGTTTTTAAAGAAGTGTTTGGTTACGATATGTTATTTTGACAGGTTCAACCATGATACGAGAAAGACATGATATTGAAAAGTTTTATAGCCAATAAACCGGTGTCATAAAAGAGCTGATCAATCAGGTAGTATCCATCAAAATTCATGCGGGCACTTTGATTAATTTCACAGTCAACTTGTTATTTGTTAAAATTTATAATATAAAATTATCACATGAACCATAGTGGTGTCAACTGCCATGTGGCATATATTTTTCCACATTTATGGAAATCAAACATGGCACATATTTTGCTGTGTTATAAATTTAGCACATGGTATGTGGCAGAAGCACAAAATAATGTAGAATGATTTTAATGCTTTTTATTGCAGGTTTGCTTATGCTTTCCTAGAATCTACTTTCGAAAACACACTTACTAAACATCAAATCTTTTTCTTTTTTACTACCAAAGCACAAAATTAAGTACTTGAAAAAAAAAAAAACCTATCCAAACACAAACTAAGATTTCTAGGGATTTATGTGGAGTTTTCAATTGTTAAAATTACCTGTTTAGGGAGTCTTCGTATGAGGATTTTATTGGTGACGTCCATTTGTCCATCTTACACATCATATAGCTCAAGGTTCAAAGTATCAACACGTATCGGTCCATATCAGTATTATGCCGGTGGCTTCCTGATATGTCCCTGTAGGAATTGTAGCGGTTTAGACACTGGTTCAGAGGGTAGCCAGGCCTTAAACTGGCCCCTCTGAGCCGATTTCGAAAAAAAAAAAAGTAAAACATAAAAAAAAAACAGCGACACAGGCCTGTATCAATATTTAGAACCTTGACATAGCTCCCATACAATTGAAAATGGAATATTTACGAAATCCTTGGGGGTTTAAATAGTCCTTTTTTTTGCTCCAAAAATAGGCGAGTTAAGCTTAGTGGTTGCTTTCTTTTAATAATTAGAAGAGCTAATGCTTCTAACTGGGCTTATGAGGCCCATTAGGATATCTAAGTGTTTGTCCTGGATATTTTGATGGTATAGCAAAAACTGGGTGCTACCAATAGATTTTCTCTATAAATTGATATTTCATCCACCATTTGTTGATTCTCAACTTCCCATCTAATAGGTAACTTGGATCAAATTTTAGTATAGACATAAGATTGCGGGTATCTAATTTTATTGCATTCAATCGGACACTAATACAAAAGTTCCTTTCAAGATAAAAAATATCAACAGATAATGGTCAGATTAGATAGTTAAAAACCAACTATATTATTTCCAAAGCAAGATGCTCTAAGGGGATGTTTGCCAATACTCATGCTTATTGGTGAATACCTTTTAACTGCTCTAAATCAATCTCATGTTTTACTGGAAATATGAAGTTAACAATTAATATTTTAGATTCAGCCAAACACTGCCTTGTTGTAAATACGATTCTGGAATTGACTGACTCCATTATTATCTAGTTTCCTATTATTTTTACAGCCCGAATTTTGCATATCCTGTCTGACAGACTGGCTTTCATCAAGGCCTGGTTTGTTTGCGGTGGTGCAATTTCATTTGCAATGGTATAAAAGCATGGAAATGCAAATGATTTTAGTGCAAAATCCTGTCCAATTTTACTTCAACCTTTACCTTATCATGTTTGACTGCAATGCAGACGAAGTAAAATAAAAACCTAAAGCAAATAAAGTAAAATCCAGAATAAAAATGGACAAGAATTTGCACTTTCGTTTACCAAGTACTATTGAAAATGAAATTGCATTTCAAACAAATGAATAAATTGTTTCTATGCATTTGGGCCCAAGGACATCCTACGTAAGCTAGAAACCTGTGCAAGCAAATCACTGACGCAGGTCCAGCCTCAGCCCAATTTCAGCGTGACTTGTCAAATTGGGCTGAGATAGATCACTAGTTAATCGGGTTTCAGCCAGGCGGCCCAGGCCCCAGTTTTAGCTTATTTTATTCCTGATTCATGGGCTACGGGCCTATAGGCTATAACTTATGACAGATGCATCCAAAGTCCAAACTCAAAATCGTGAAAACGAAGTGCTAAACTGCTAAGGTGGCATTTGATAAATCTGAAATCTTTTTTTTTTTTTTTTTTTTTTTATGAACATAAATCTGAAAAGCTAGAAAGATATTATTTGTGTCTAAAAACTGAAAAGCAACGCAACATAGATGCTTTTCTACTTTTTAAAGTCTCTGAATAGATACTGTTGTTTGTGACAGATCAATTCTCCAACATTTGTAAATTATTTCATTTTACTATTTTACCCCTAGAACACACTACTTGGTAATTTTGAATTTAGTTAGCACTATTTTGTACGTTATCATCCAAAAAATTGTTAACCAATAAATTATATTAAAATCATTAAATTTTAAAAAATATAAAAAAATTAACAATTAAAAATGCATTATTAAAAATTAAAATAATATTGAAAATAGAAATAAATTCCATGAAACAATGAAATAAATATTTAATGATTAGAAAATAATATCTTAAAAGGTAACAAAATATATAACAATTAATACATAATAAATTATTTAATAATTAATATGAGTAAAAATCTAAAAATTAAAATAAATTATTTAAAAATAAAATAATATTGGAAACATGAATAAATTAATAAATAATAAAACATTAATAAATAGAAAAATAATATCTTAAAACGTAATAAAATATTTAATAATTAATAAATAATAAAATATTTGATAAAATACCTCTTATTTATCATACTTATTGTTGTTTAATATTATAAATATATAATATTATAAACGTGCCTAATTTTTTTTCACAAAAATTTTGTAATATTTGTTTTCATTTTTTTATTATTTAATTATGAGGCCATTGGTTAACTTGTTTGATGTAAATGGTTGAACTACTTCCCCACCACCCAAATGAAAGCATGGTTTTATTTTTCATGTTGGTTTTGAACACAGGTTTTATATTATTAAAAATGCTTGATACATTTCATTAGTAAAATTTATTGGTGAAAAACAAAAATGTTGCCTAGGTAGCCTAATCCAAAAGGGGAGGTGAATTGAGCTCTACAAGTTTCTTCCCCCAACTACTACCTCCTAGAAACTAATGCAGGATAAGAATGATTGAAAGCAGTAATATAAAGTGTAGTGTGTGTAAAAGGATAACAATCATAACAAGATTGAATATGAAAGCAACAAGAGTTATCAAGATAAAGTGTAGGAATATCAAAGAGCACAAATAGAGTTTTATAGAGGTTCAGCCAAACCCGACCTACATCCTTTCCCCAGATACACCACTTGAGAATTTCACTATACAAGATAGACTTCCGAGTGCCAACAAAACTTTTACAACAATTGGACTTCGAGATGCTAACAAGACTTTTCAATGGATAGACTCGCAGGTGCTATCCCAACCTTGTAGTATTCTATTTTAGAACACACATAATTAAAACATTTCTTCATCAATTTCAGCATCTTATGTTCATCCTCAAGTTGTGGTGTGACATCAAAGCCCAAAAGTAGGTTGACCTCTTCTACTTTTAATGTCAATGGATGGAACAAAATCAATAAGAAGAATTACGACAATGAGCAATTAAACAATATGCACAATCAATTACACAATTGTATGATACACAAGGTTCAATACATCAACTTACAAAGAAGCCAAAATCAATTAGGGGGAGAACCTCTACTTGGCTGGGATTTTAAAAGTGTAAGACATTGTGAGATTGCTTTTACCACTATGAGATGCTATTTTGATTAGAAAAATTGTTTGGACTAAACAATCTAGGAAGAAGGTATGCCTTTATATTGGATGCATTAGACATTCAATGAGACAAAACAAGAAGAGCCAAAAGGACCAGGTCACAGCTTTCAGCCTTAGAAGGAAGGAGACACAACCTTTGCACATTGAAGAATATTTCTAAGTACAAGCCTTACAATTCTTTCCATTTTCTTTTCCTTCTTAAGACTTGGTTTTTATTGTACTTAAACAGCACTATTACTAAAAATTCTCATCTATTTCAAATTTTCAACTTATAGCAGGCATAGAATTTACACTGTTACAACAATAGGAACTCTCACAAAATTCCATTAACATAACACAAATTAGTAGGTGGAAAAAACTTCAAAAGAATAAAACATTTACCTTGTACAAGGAATCAAGCAATTGGTTTGACCATAATTCACTAATATACTTTCCACTGCCACACCTCTGAAGATGTTCACAGTTATCCAGAAGTTGATGTTAAAGTAATTTATAAAATCGGATATGACTTGCTGGGGTACCAGCATGTAAAAGAGAATGACTGAAAAGCTTATTATTTTGTCTTTTAGTGCATAAATTTTCAAGGAGATTGTGAGATCCTTAGTGGCTGAAATTAAAGTTGGGTAAACCACAATACTCTTGAAAATTTTATTACTTAATTATTTTAATAACTAAAATACAAAGCAATAAGACTTTCAGTTGAGCAACTTCAGCCATTGTCAAATGGCCCCTAAGAACTTCTTGTCCTTGGCTGAAAGAAAAAATAAAAAAAAAGACTGCATTTATAAATTGTTGACAAATATAAATAGTTGTATGATTGGTACATAAAATTCAGTATGATGGAAACCTCAATTTCCACATGGTCACCATGCAAGAATGACTCAGATTGTGGCCCTCAATAGTGGCCATAATCTAGGTCATTATTATTTTAAGGATCCCAACGTTAGTTTGTTGGGAGTGAATTGGAAACCTCCCACAATTATCCCATAATTGTAGGGGTGTGTTTAAATTTGATTTTTAATTTTAAATTTAATTAAATGGTGGAGAAGATTTAGGATAGGTGATAGGATTTGGAGAGATTTTTTTTCAACTAAATTAGGAAGTTCATTGATAGGATGAACTAATTAAGAGGTGGGAAAAATGAAAAGAAAGTTTTCTCCTTGAGTCTAGTTAATGAGCTTATTCATAAGGGAACGTTCAAGAAGGTCCCCTATCACTTTTTTAATGTGAAAGCTCTAGAGGGGTTAGACTTGAGAAGAGAAAAATACTAGAAGAAAAAAAAAAAAAACTCCATACTTGTGTGTTGAGGGTGTACCAAAGATCTATTCCTTTTTTTGATCAAGAACATGGATGCAGGATCACTGATTTAGTTGGATCTCTCATCAAACAAGAAATCAATTTCATGGTTATGGCTATTGGGGGAGGTAAGATAATTTGTTGTATTTGTTTGTTTATTCTGTTCAATAGAACCAGGGATATATATCGGACTGATTCTCACTTGAACCATGTCCGATCGTGCTTCGTATCCCTTAGATCTGGACAATTGGGTTCAGATCCTTTTTCTTATTATTTGTTTACACACCAGCCTTGTCAGCAACTTGTAGGCATCAGGAGGTGTCAAAGACAAAACAGTTGCCTTAATCTGGTGAAGAAGATATAATCAATCAGCAATGGATACTGAAACCAAACCAATTGAGCTTGGTCATCAGAAGTTAAAATATATATAGTTATCAAGAAGTGCAAAAAAAAAAAACAAAACATGATGGCTTCCAAACCATTCATGTTAATACAAAAACCTTAAGACTTGAATTCATCTGTGGGCAACTTTCCTAATGACCTAAGGCGGTCCTCGATGCATATTGTAACAGTATCTGCTGCAATATTTTCCTTGTCAACTGCATAAACTAAAACAATAAGCAGATAAATCAACAGAAAAGAATAACTAATGCATCACAGAATACAGAATGAGAAAATACGGTGGCTTCTGCTGCAATCTTTCTGTTTCAGCAATACCCACTAATCAAAATTTGTAATGATGAAAATAACATGTGTCTTCTGTTCTAGTTAGGCTATGCTAAGCTTCCACTGCTATCCCCAGGCTTGACTTCTCTCTTAATCAACACAAAGGTTTCAGCATCTATGTTGAGAGCCTGTGCTTAACTTCTTGTTATCACGAAAGTCGTAAATCCTTGGAATTGGAAGTAATGCATCTTCCGCATTCGAGCGGTCTAAAGCAGTGACTGCAAAAACATAACTAGTAATTACTGATTCATAAAGATCTTGAGATAGGCAGCTTATGCATTCAAATTTACAAAATTTGCATCCAAGGATATTGATATATGAGACCAAAACCACAGAAATCATGAGAGAGAGAGAATCTATCAGGTTGGTCCAGGTCAAGGTGGACGGTAGGGGTGCAACTTGAGCAGGCCCAACCCAAGCTTTTGCATGAGTTGGCCCGAATTTTTGGGCTGCAGGTTGGGCCTGGGTCAGAAAACTCAGGCCTGACCTTAACTTGTGTTGGGCTTAGGTTGAGATCTAAGTAGCCTGAGCCCAATCCAACCCGAGCCCACCTGAACAAATACATACATATGTATTATGTTCATATGTTGGGATAAGGTTGTTTATATGTATAAGTACATTTGTACATATATTCAATCAATTCTACTCTTAAATTGGGCCATAAAAACTAATAAAAGATGACTATATATAAATTCCTTCAAACCCGACCAACTCGTGCAAGCCCAACTAACTTGGCCTGGTCCAACCCGAGCCCGAGACCAAACCCCAACTAACTTGGATTTAGCTCAAGTTGGGCCTGGGTTGACTTCAACCCACCCAAGTTGCAACCCTAGTGGATGGTAAACCCAGTCTCAAACCAGTAAGTAAATGTGCAAAACCAGTTCTGAACCAAACCCCATAAGGTCCTTTAATCGACACTATTAGGTCTGACCCAATAATACCCTATTATATTTGATAGCTATACATTTAACATGAAATTTGACAATAAACCATCTTATTTGTTAAATTGACATATTTAGAGATCATTATATAATAATGTTTTTTTTTATAATTATATGACAATATTACAAGTATATAAGGAGAAAATAGGTATTAGATGGGGGTATTAGACAGAAGGGGTGCCTTGTCGCCTAGTCACCTAGGTGATGGCTTGTTTTAAGTAGAACATATATCCTAGGGTGGTTTCCTAGTCTCCATAGTCATATTTCCTTAATAATTACAAGGAAAAATTCAACTTTAGTATCCTGAGCTTTAGGGTAGTGTTAAATTACTACCTGAACTTTCAAATGCGTCACTATAGTACTTAAACTTTCAGAAAGTGTCTTAGTTGATCACTGCCGTTAACTGATTATCAGTTATTTATTAAAAATGTTGAAATTACCCTTCAAAAAAATACACTATTCATTATCTTCTACCTTGAGATTGAACTGATTGAAGTGTTTGAAATTCTGGACTAATAAACTCATTGTCTTCTAACTTTAGATGGTAGGCCCACCTCTAACCATAACGGGAAGAATAAACACCAAACTATCTCATTCAAACGGGGACAGAAATCTACTGTTTGGCACTATTCACCTTCCTTCCTTTGAAATGAACAGAGGCAGCAGCTACCCCTTCATCTCCCACCTCTCTCACTCTCTTTCTCCTCTCTTCTTCTTTTCATTTTTGTTCCCCGCTGCAACTTGTATGGCCTTAGGCCTTCCTTCTGAAACATAATTATTTTTTATTATTATTTTAATTAAATTTAATTCCATTAAATTCCTGAACCGATGGTTGATGATTTTATTCTTTGATAGTTTACTCCAAAAAACTATTACACGGAAACCAAAGACCTCAATGTGTCCTTCTATTCTACTCGTACTCCTGCGTTTCAATTTCAGACTTGCTCCAAAGCATTTTCCACCTCGTTTTGATTGTCCTTTTGAAGAAAGAACTTCATTTTCTCTTTCGGGTCGATGTAGTCAAACCATTACCCAATATCTGGCTGTGTGGATTCCAATCTCTTTCAGTCCTTCTGGAATCATCAATAAGGTCAAATTAAAGCAAACCGTGGGGAATTACAATCAACACAATTTCAGCAATTGCGACAACTTGTCTCTTTCCCATTAAAAGCTTTACCCATTAGACCTGGCCTCTTCCTTCCACATCCTTTTCCCTTCCCAGAGTTCTCACACGACCCGGAAACAAAAATCAAACATTGAACCTGAGTTACGAAACCAGATGCAAAAAATTAATTTGCCTCGGCATGGATACAGCAATCAGGCAAGAGAGTCTAGCTTCAATCGCACTCGAATCCGTCTCGGACCTCATTAAACGTATTAGTTCAAACAATATCTCCTTTCTCGGTGATTAGAAACTTGGATTCACCATTCACTGCGATTGCCTCCAAAACTCTAGCGTATCCGATCATCGAATTCAAGTTTCCTTCAGAATTAGAACAATAGATGACAAGAAGTTGGGGTTTCCTTTCAAGGTTAATCTCATGAGTTGTATCTAATTTAGAATCTCAAATACCTCAACCGGTTCAATCTCAACGTAAAAGACAATGAACAGTATCTTCTTTTGAAGGGTAGTTTTGAAGTTTTGACATTTTCAACGGATAATTTAACTGATGATCAGTTTAGTTTACGGCAGGGACCAACTTGACACTTTAAGTTTAAGTACTGCAGTGACACGTTTAAAAGTTTGGGTACTAACCTGACACTACCCCAAAGTTTAGGTATTAAAGTGGAATTTTCTTTAATTATAATTATCCATAATTTTCTTAAGCATGAATTTCATATTAAAGTCTAAAAAATCCACATATTCATGTAACAGCCACGATTTTGGCTGTTACACCATAGAAAGTTAAAAACATGTGTGACTGTGAGTTTTTCATAGTTTATTTCATTTGTTTATTATTTTTATCTGGGATATGTAGCACAAGATCATCTATATATGTCATTGAAGACGAAAGGCGGATTTGTTTTATGTAAGAGGGACAATAGATATTATTGTAAAAAGGGAGGAAATAAAGAGGATAAATTGGTTTCGTAATTACTTGGTTTTAAATGGGAATTCAAATTGGTTTTGTAGTTTTTGGGTTTTAAGTTTTAACCAGGAGTTCAGGACCTTGAAGAAGGAGCCCCTCCTGAATATATTGGACTCCTAAACATGCTTTTCAAAACTGGATCAGACCAGACGGTCGGACCGGAAAAACCGGGAATCAGTTACCTGACCAATTCCGTTTTTTCTAAAATCATTGATTTTGGTCAACAAATCGCTGAACCAACCGGTTAATTGTTCTAACGGTTTTGACCACTTTTCAATTTTTTTAATTTTTTTATTTTTTGTCAGAACAAGCCAACCATTTGGGTCAAATGGTCGGACGTTCGACCCGGTAAGCAAACCCCTAACCGGATCGGTCACTGGATCGGTTTTAAAAACCATGCTCCTAAATTTAGGTCTCGTGAACATGTTTATCTAGGTAAACATGTTTTGTGTGCTCGTAAGGACATTTTAATCCCACAATAGTTTGGGAAGATGCACTTTCGTGCACACCCCCCCTTGAAGAGGGCCTTCGAATGATCGTATCTGTTGCTTTTGTATGTATTTGCCAAATACCAATACTTGTCAATTTTCATTGTTCGCAATTATAAAATGTATCTAAAATGTAGGGTGCATGAATTATTTTAACACGTCGCAACTATCTTTACGAAATCTTAATAAAAGTAGTATACCTTCTGAAATGTGAATCAATGAAAAATAAACCAGGAAACATTTTAACAAATATTCATAAATGCATTGCGATTGAGCTCGATGTAATATTTTTAGCAACATATATATATTTAATGAAGATTGGCAGAAAACTATAATAGATAACTACAAGCCTATACTGTTTGAACACTTAAACAAGTGATGTGAGATGCCACTTTAATAAAGGAAAAGCTACTGCTTACCCCTAAAAAGGGAAGTTACTAAACCTCTGGTGCTAAAACATTTCAATAAGATTTTTGGGAAGAATAGGTTCAAAATATCGGCATCTTTAGTATTGCATGGCAATTTTAAAGATACATATTACGATATATATAATGCAAATCAATGGATTTGGTGGAACGATTAGATTTACCATACTTGAGGATATAGTAGGAAAATTCACGTCTTTACCAAAAAAAAAAAGTGTAGGAAAATTCATATAGGTTCTTTGTGTCCAATAACACAATATAATAGTTAATGTCGATACAACAGAGAAAGAAACATCAAATTATCCGCTCATTTTCTCCTATCGTCCCTGTAAGGCCCCTCGCTTTCTTGCTCCTTCAAAAACCCTAGAAATGCCAAAAAACCAAAAAAGAAGAATCCTCCTGACCAACCTCCTCCTCCACCGCCACCACCCCCACCACCATCTCCATCATCACGAGGTGGAAATCCAGTCCCACCATCATCAAGTTCAGGTGCCTTTTCCTTGCCTAAAATTCAGCAACAAATTAGACACTGAGGATGGAAAGATTAACTATTCATGGTAAAAATAGAATTATCAACTAATCATTTCTAGTGGGTAAAACTTCAAGATTAAGGCCAACCCTTTATTGGGTACTTGAACATATTTGAAGCTACATGAATCCTTGCAAATCAACTTTCTACCCACCCAATATTGATTTGCCTGCAAATCAACTTCAACAATCCCTAAATCATCCTTTTTTTTCTATTAATTGAGTTATAAAGTGGAATAACAAAACAAAAATGTGTAGCCAACCAATCGGAATGAAGCTTTGTTAACAAGGAATATACAAGGAATGAAGCTTTGTTAACAAGGAATATACAAGTAAAAGGGAAATAGACCAAAAAGAGAAGAGTTTGGGAGATTAGAAGAGAAAAAGGAGGAAATTGCTAAAAGGATAGAGGAAATAGACCAAAAAGAGAACCTAAGAGAATGTGGTTTGAAAGACAGATCAGACAGATGGAATTTGAAAGTGCAGCAAGAGGAAAGTCTAAGGAAGAAATTTCTTTGAGGCAAAAAGCAAAGTGTAAGTGGTTACTGGATGGAGATGGAAATTCAAAATTCTTTCATGCTTTGGCAAATGGGAGAAGAATGAAGAATATAATCTCTAGCATTGTTAGTGAAGACCGGATAATAACTTCAAAGGAGGAAATTGAGAAGGGCTTTGTTAACCATTTTAAATCGATTGATGCAACCCTAGAAGAAATGACTATGAATTTAGGGGACTTGAATTGGGACAAGGACACAAAGTGCCAGTTCATAAAGCTACTTTCCTGGAAAGAGCCTTCAGTGAGGATGAGGTCCATGAAGCGTTCTTCAATATGGAAAGGTCAAAAGCCCCAAGACCTGATGGTGGCTTTCTATCAGAATTGCTGGGAAATCAAAAAGGATGACTTAGTGGTTGTACTTGCATAATTTCATCAAAAAGGGAAAATCTCACCAAGAGCAAATTCAACCTTCCTAGCCCTAATACCCGAGAAGAAAGATGCTAAAACCCCCAAGGATTACAGACCTACAAGTCTTATTGCTAGCCTTTATCAAATCATTGAAAAAGTCTTGGCAAGAAGGCTAAAGACTGTTCTATCCTTGGTAATGTCCCAAAACCAAGGGGCCTTTGTTGTAGGGAAACAAATAGTGGACCAAATCCTAGTTGCAAATGAGTGTGTGGCAACAAAGATGAAACAAGGAGGGCAAGGCATAATCTGTAAACTGGACTTGGAGAAAGAGTATGATATGGTGGATTGGTCATTCCTCTTATGCTTGTTGGAGAAAATTGGTCTAGAAGAAAGATGGAGAAAGTGGATTAAATGTTGTATTAGTTCGGTGCATTTCTCAATTCTAATTAATTGAGTGGCTAAGGATTCCTTTCCAACA
This sequence comes from Nelumbo nucifera, assembly GCF_000365185.1. The sequence continues at coordinate 1,254,840 of NW_010729144.1, read as the reverse complement.
AAGAGAGTAATAAGGCAAGGAGTTTATCTCTCCCTTCTTGTTTACATTTATGGTTGAGGTTCTAAGTAGGAAAACCATCAAGGATGATCAAGAAGGTCTCATCAAAGGTTGGAGAGTTCAGAGATCTGAGGTAGTGGTAACTCACTTGCAATTTGCAGATGATATTATCATTTTTTTGCGAGGAGGTTGGTGATTACAGTTTGAGGAATTTGCAAAATTTTAGTGGAAGAGTTTCAAAGGACCTCTAAATTAAAGGTGAATTGGGGAAAGAGTTGTGCGCAGGAGTTAAGTAACATTAGAGTACCTCAGTCTGTCATTGGGTTGTGATCCAAAACATGAAGGCTTTTGGAAACCAGTCATAGAGAGATTCAATAGGAAGTTAGCCATGCGGAAGAGAAATAACATTGATCAAGTCCACCTTACTGTTAGACAGTGTATGCCCTTAGCTCCAATCAGCAAAATGTACATTATGACATTTATTGTAAATGAATAAAGTACACATTTGATTCATGTTATTGTGGTGTGTTTCTATGTAATACCCTTAAACTGGACACATGAGACTCGTGTTAATTTAGAACCTTCACAGCCGTTGGATAGATCTGGGGAGATTTATCCTGCCAAGGCTGACACTAGTGTACTGCCAAGTTGGTTGGGATAGCTTGTCTCAGCTACTAGGGTGAGACCTGAGGTACATGCAGTGTGGGTTTTTTTGAAACCCTGAATCGGACCAAAATTCCATTATTGCCCTAGACCTTGGAGATAGATGGGTAAAACTGGAATGCTACACCTGACCCCTAAACTCGATTATGATACTACACTAGATGCCGGATTGGGCTGTCTTTGATGTGCTAATCAGTGAAATCCTTAGAGGGGGTCAAAACCTGGGTATGTTGAGACAATCTGAGAATTTATCTGAGTGGGTGATCATAGTGACAGGATCAACCCCTTTGTCGGACAAAGTGAATGATCGGGGATGCACTCTCTCTGATGGAAACCTAAACTGTCGGCAGTTGATTTCAACCGTTGAAATTTGTTTTTGCAAAACATATTTATATAGAGATATACATATATATATTATGGTTTCAAAATGTTTGCAAA